>VDFB02053223.1:0-28050 GCA_007258455.2 Sequoia sempervirens | reverse complement strand
AATCTTTTTTAACTTTACTTGGTTGACATTCTCATGTTTAACAAGATCTCAAAATATCATGTGAAGGCCATATCCTACATCATATATACTTTTTCCAACATAAGTTATACTTAAATACCAACACTTGTGGCAAGAAGGTCGTTGGTTATGTCAACTGGAGGAAGTTGAGCTGAGGTGGATGGACTTTAACAACCTGCTCAAGGCAGCTAACCTGAGAGGTGTTAGACAACAAAACTAGGAGCCAACAGTGCAAAGGTTGAATTGCTTAATTGGGGAGGCTACTTGGTTCTCTAAAGACATGCAACATGAAAGACTATGGATTGATAACCCCTCAAACCTTTTTTCAGTCAAAGATGCCTATAAGGAATTAGAAAAACCTTTAATAGCAAACAGGGACCCTTTGTGGAATAAAGTGTGGATAAAAAATTTGACTCCTAAAGTTAACTACTTTTGGTGGGTTGCTTCTCATGGAAAAATCCTAACTATTGATAACCTGGTTGGAATGGGGGTTCCATTTGGTTAACAAATGTGTTCTTTGTAAAGAGGAGGAAGAGACAATCATGCACTTGCTCTTCCATTGTCTATTCTCTAGAGAAATCTGGTCCTTCTTCCTCCCCTTGTTATGCATTGATTGGGTTTCCCCTCCTTCCATAAAAATGTTTATTGATAGTTGGTCCCTTAGTCCTTACTCCAACAAGATCATTGTGGATCTTTGGAATAAAGTTCCTCCTTTTATAGCATGGGGGATTTGGAAGAAGAGAAACAATAGGATCTTCAGAGAAACTGAGAGGAACTGCAATGAGTTATGTATGGCCATAAAGACTCAAATTAAGGAAAATGTGGAAGCAGGGAGATACAACTATTCTAAAGTTATGCCTTCATACAAGGAAATGAGAATCAAACAATTATGGGGTCTTCAAATGGATCTTACTAATATTAACCAGACTACCCATCTTTCAAGGAAGACTACTATTTGGAACCCTCCAGAGAGGGAGTGAATCAAATGCAATTTTGACGGCTTCTCCAAAGGCAACCCTAGCCTGCTAGGGGCTAGTGGCCTTATAAGAAACCATCTTGGTGATTGTATTCTTGGTTATGGGAAAAATGTTGGAATCTATTCTAAAAATAAAGAAGAGGCTATGGCCGCTTGGGTAGGTATCAAATTGTTAAGAGAAGTTTAGGTTTCTAGAAGGTTATTTTGGAATGAGATTCTAAACTAATTGTTGATATTTTGAAGGGTGAAAGTGTTGTTCCCTGGGAAATAAGAGATATAATGGATAACTATAAGATGCATATGCAATTTTTCACTCACTACAGAATTCAACATGTTAATAGGGAGGGAAATTGTGTCATGGATATTGCTTCTAATGAAGCACTAAAGTGTAGCACTTGGTCCCATTGGGAGTATGGTCAGTTGCCAAAGGCAATAAAGGATAAGGTGTTAAAAGAAAAATTTAAAAATGTTTACAACTTATGAGTTCTAGTTAAGGGACCTGGGAGGGGTGATAATTAGATATGGTGATGGAAAGAGATTAAAAATTAATGATTATAATGTTGGCATGTTACAAATGAAGGTTAATGATAAGAAGATTGGTACTGGGAAAATATTTAAGGTGGTAACAATTAATGATTACAAAGTTTGCATGCTCAAAATTAGGGTAAATGATAAGAAGATAGGCATCAGGAAAATATTTAATAAGGTAATCATTCTCGAGCATTCTTCATATCACATGTTGAGTTGCAACTACAATGCTTGGGTCATTTCAAAAAATCTTCAACATGCTGAATGTATCTAATCACAAAATTTTTGAGGCTCATATCGATTTGGATTTTCTAGCGACATTTATGATGAGGAAGGGTAATCATTCCAATTCCATCCTCTACTTTCAGTTTGTGGTTTTCTTCATTTTCCAAACTGGCTTAAATAATCTAAACAAAAACCCGCTCCTTACTATATCTAAGGGTTTTCTTTGCAAGTTTGGTGTTTGTTGTGGTGGTGAGGTCGTTGTTTGGGAGGGAATGAAGAAAATTGTTAACCAGTCAAAAATCTCCAAAAGTTTGCAAACTTCTAAAATGGGTGGGCCTAGGAAGCACACATAACCTCCTAATTGTGTTGCTCTTAAGAAAAATTATAATTTATGGGAAATGTTTAGAAGGGCAGGCATGGCTCCCTTTTTTGAAGCAATGAAGGGCTATAATGAAAACCTGAAATAAAATTTCACTAATTCCTAGAAAAAAGGGAATGTATCTATTGGGGCAATAAAATTTGAAGTCACGACACAATTTATAGCGAAAGCTATTGGTTTGAGAAATGGTGGAAGGTGGCTAAGAAAAGTGGAGTGGACTATCAAAAATTTATGGACAAATTCTTGCATGATGGTGAGAAGCTAACAAGGTTTCAAAATGGTTATGCACGACTTGAACTCGCTCTACCATTTTCCCTGGTAAGCATTTTTATTATGTGTTACTTTACCCTTGAATGCAGGTATATGACAATCCACACTTACCTTTTTCCTATTCTTAATCACATCTGCCCTAACGATAGAATCAACTTTCCCTTCTATTTGCTATCTTCTTTGCAGAAAAATATTGAGAACGGGGTGTCGCCCCTTTGCATCAGAGTTTAATGCTAGCCCTTTACAAATTTTCTCTTTCTAAAAACCCCCATGGAAACTCGATGCTGGTTCGGCAAGAGAATCCACCCCAAAAAGATGAAGAGGAATAGGTTTTACCCAACGATGGTGACCAAATGAACCCTATGCCTAATCCTAGGTCTACTACCCAACGTTTTGGTTTGAGGGAGGGATCCCCCTTGATTGCTACCCCTTTTTCCATTTGTGGTACTAAATCCTCTAGTTCCAAAATTTTGAAATCCGCTGTGGAGAAAACCATTGAGTATGAGTTGCTTAGAATCACCCCAGAAAAAGGAAGCATTCGTCGTTGCTGCTTGAACCCCCCAAGAAAAAACTTTTGAAAAAAGACTAGAACTTGAAGAATGAGGAAGTAATAACAATTACTGAAGATCTAGAGGGAAACTAGGAGGAAGAGGAGGACGGGTAGACGGGTTTGATGAGTGGAGGCCAAAGAGCAATGAGGTTAGCCATGGTCAAGTTTACAGATAAAAAATGGAAACAAAAATAAATTGAGTTAGATGAAGAGGAAAATTTGACAGTGGAAGAGTTTGAACCTCAGGAGGATGAGGAGAGTGAAGATATGCAGTTTGAAGATAGTACCTATGAGATGGGAGCAGAAGATTTTGAGGAGGAAGAAATTGAGAAGGAAGAGGATATTGGTGATATGGAGAAGGAGGTCACTAAAGCAGAGGACAAAACCCACGATGTTTCTATTCCTGAAGATACTAATGTTATTTTCTTGAAAAGCAAGATAACCTTCTTGTAGGTTCAAATGGAAGATATGGAGAAAGTGATAATCACCCTAATGAAGATGACTGATGGTTTGATGTGTCATGCCATGGTGGGAGCGGTTACTAGTCAAACTAAGATTAAGAGGAAGTAGAAGAAGATCATCAAATAGGATGAAGAAAAGGACCCGATACACGAAGATGGCCCAAATTGGAGGGAATTTGTTTCCCAAATTGGTGAAAATTGGGATTTGATTGCTAAAGCCAAATAATGGCTCTTTTGTTCTATTTTGATCTCCTTTTTGTTCTTGTGTTAAATTTCTACTCTTAAACTATCAGTTCTCTAGTTGATCATCCCAGACTCTTATTTCTTGTTGGCCATGTTATGGTTTTAGACCTGTTGGTCTTTAGTTACTCTTTTTTTTGGTCGGTGTACCAATTTTTGGGTTAGTATGTGGTATACTAGATTGCTTTTTATTATAATTACACTAATCTTGTGAATGCTATTACTGGTCATTTGGCCTGGGTGCTTCTTTTGAAGACAATAGTAATTGTCTATTGTTGTTTTTTTGGGTTTGTCTGGTATTGTTTCCCCAGCCTTTTTGTTGTCTGCGGTTTTAGCTATTTTTTACCATAGGATCAGGGCCCTTCGTTGCTAGTATAATAAAAAACATCAACATTTATAACTTCAACATAATGCAAATATACCATCTGGCATACATCATTGATAATTTTCTAGAATAAATGAAGGTCTAGATAAAATTAAGGTGATTAAGTATTGGTTGACTCCTCATCATCACTAATTTTTATATTTATTGAACTCACAAACTTGTATTGAGGTTTTGTCCTTAGATTCATGCACATTACTTTTCCTCTAAGTCAAATTATGCATGCTAAGGTAGAATTAATTTGGATAGATTACATAATGCATCATGATATCAATTTAATTCTCAAACTTCTCTTCCTAATAGTCCTTTGTATCACAAATATTTTTAGGATAGTGATGAAGTTTGATGTCAAATATATGAGTTATTGATTAGAAAAAGGTAAAGCCTAGCTCTTTATGTGGTGGTATAATATGAACTTTGCACTAAATAAAGATGACACATGATATATTAGAGTATACTAGTGCATGATAAACAAGATCATAATAAATAACCAACATCCTCTTCTATGCAATTATGATCTTTTGTGCTAGGTCTATGGTGCATATATATAACCCTTGTAAATTTTTTGCAAAGAATCTTAAATCAAAACAAAATTAAAAATTTGTGTAGATTTTTTGTTGGAAATAGGACGCCATTTAATTGCAATCCTAAACATTATTTATTTCATGTATCTTCTAAGTCCTTGGAAAGTGTTTCCCAACACTAGGATTAAAAAGAGATTAATATTGAATGAAATAACCATGTTAATTGACATTTGTAATTAATTCTAAATGTTAGGAGCATGTGAGGGCATCCAATATGAGTTCCTAAATAATAGGGGAACATGGGGCGCCCACATGGAAGGTGACACTCACCTTGAGTTAAGTTAACTGTTTGGAGTAAAAGATAACACTTTTGAATGCATGTAAAGATCCTAGGAGTTAGGGATTGATGTTTACATGCATGAAGTTTAGTTTAGTTTAGTTTAGTTTAGTTTAGTTTAGAATCAATTTAGTTTAGTTATGGTTCACTTATCTTCAGTTAGTTTTAGTTGAATGCTAGTTGACTTCAGTTAACTTGGAATGCATGACTAATGACTTGAGTTGCATGACAGATAATAGGTGACTACCTTCAGTTAATAGGGGATGACCCTTCTTGCATGAATGGTGGAGAGATACATGTTTCAGTTAACAGAGAATGACTTGGACCCACCTTGGGCGCCCAAGTTGGCTTCTTGGAGTTAACTCTTTTGCATGCTAAGATATTTCAGAAGGTTGAGGTAAGTGGGCCCATTCTTGGGTGCCTAGTTTGAGGATAAGCTTTGAAGATATCTACGGAATCAATATTCAGTTGTGACTTCAGTTTGGGACGTCCAAATGGATGAAGCTCATGTTTTGGCATTTTTCTTCATGGTAGAACTCTACTTGCAAGAGATAGGCATACCTTTTGTGAGATAGGGATTGACCTTTGTAATTGTAACTCTTTGGAGTTTACAAAGTTGATTATTTCCTATATATCTCAAGCAAGTTAAGAGAGTTATTATTAGTTTTATTGCAGGTTGTGAAGAAGATTTGGTGAAGGCAAAAGAAGCATTCTCAAGCAAGGATTGGAATTATTGTAATCTACTTTAGAGATTAAATAATACATTGATTCTTGGTGGAGTTTTTCTCGAAAGGGTTTCTCCACGGTATATGATGTGTATCTTCTAATATCCTATCTAATTCTTTTACAACATTTTGCCTTCATTCTACACATGATAAAATGAATTAATCATATAATCAACCACAAAGAATACATATTTAGATCAGCAATCATAAAGTTTTACAAAGTATTAAGCTACATAAACACCTCAATTTTCAACATTTTTAACTTATATACATGCATTTAATTTCAATTTCATGTAAATAATTTTAAATTTTAGATTATATTATTGAATAATTTCACATGTGTATGAATCTTGAGTGTTTGTATTTATGATGATTGTTCATGTAAATGAATTTAAATTGTGCAAGATTAAATTATTTTTGGTTTTAAAGTTCAACTTGTATATTAAAAATGTTTTAGTTTTGAAAAGATAAATGTAATTTTTTTTCTTGTTCTAATTATATGCAGATCTCTATTTATGCATATGGTTGATCAGATTTCTCATCCAAATGATTAGGCTTCTCATCACCCTAATCAGTTTGAGGAGCATGCTCAGTCTACGTCTAGTTTATATGAGGACACCATTAGGAGACTAGATATTTCCTTGAGATGTTTAGATCAAACTATACATAACTCCCCAAATCTATCCAATAGAGACAACTATTAGAGAGGAGATTACACATATGATTCAATTGATTTGATCATACAATCCATATGATGAGATGAGCTCTAAGTACTTTTATACGTCCCTTACCAAGATTGTTACTGGCACTGAGAAATTTTCATCTATTTCCAAGAGAGATTCATTAGATAATGTGCATAGCATGTATTCCCTTTTTATCAAGGATGAGATAGAGTTAGAGGCTGTGCAATCACTAGGTGTACAAATGAGCTTGTTGCTCTTTTTATATATCTTAGATGGTTGGCAGCCCATCACAGATGGCCTCATAATGATGATTTTCCACTTTATTTTTGTAAACAATTATATTTTGAGTTTCATTTACAATTAGATGTGGATTACACATCTTTTCCTTAGCATGTTGGATAGGGAAAAGGGAGGTTTGCTAAAAAACTTGAATATAGCTGTGTAAATTTTCCACCACCTGTCAATAAGAGGGCATTAGTTGGTCCAAACTTTTTGGTTCTTCCAAAACATTTGGAACTAGCAACAATAGCAGATCTAGTAGTGCAACCCCTACTAGATGTGAGATTTTTTACAGTATTTCCACCATTACTACATAGATCGATCAAATGTCATCTGATCATGTTGGTAGATACTTATTACACCTGCGGATTAGCCTTCCTCCCATTGAGGCTACATCAAAAAGTTATGATTCATATATTCGTGTTGATCTACCATCACCATCATATGTGGCATAGATGAGTGATGTGATTGTGTGTAATGTGTGTGTAGTCTCCATCACCAATTTATTAGCAACATACCGGTTTATTAGTGAGGAGCATGGTATCTCTCTAGATGTTATATCAACACATATTAGACAACATTCTGCTAGACAAATGAGCTGAGGTGAGGAAACTTCATAGGGTAGAGGGGGTATCAGGATATTTTAGACCATCCTATAGCCCCCTCATAGCATGTTCAGATTAATCCTACAACTTTCCCCTCTCAACATGTTCCAAATCAGGTTGAGGTTATTGCACCTAATATTGTTCTTGGCACATATAACACACTTATTTTTGGCACCGACATTGTACCATGTATAAGTTCCCCATGTTCATGCATTCTTCTAAGATCAATGGGATTGGTAGAGCCATCAAGACTACAGTGCAGGTATAAATACATTTTTATATATTTTGCATTAGAAAAATTCACATGCATATTAAATATTTAATTGATTTTAAAGTAGTTCTAACTCTTGATTGAAATCATGTGTTTGAAAATTTCTAGGAGTATGGCACAATATTTTTCCAAGCTTTAGAGATTTGCAGCATGTTGGTGATCCTATGCATTATATATTTGAGGTACATTTATAGTATTTAAATTAAAATACATTTACACATTGAAAGTATACAAGTTTTAGATAACTTTACATATACACATGTGCATTAAATTAAATTATGTACTTTCTTGTGCAAGGCTCGGGACATGGATCAAGACAAGGATTGGGACACAACGAGGCATATTCATCTATCTATAGTCATACTAGACATCCTCCTCTTTGAGTTGTTTTGCCTGCATGCACATGTGTTATATCTTTAGACATGAATGTTCTTATTGTGATTTATCACATTATATACACATATATATTTTACATACATACATGTGAACATTAATTGAAACTTATGAGTTTTTACATGTTTTATGCACGCAAATTAGGACATAGGTTAAATCTCATGTTTTATATATTTTTTAAGTGTTTTATGTATATGTTTTATGGTTTGAATATAATTTCTTTAATGATCTCTAGTTATAATAAATTGTAAATTATATGTATAAATTTAAGAGTACATGCATGTTAGATTATATATATATATATATGATCTTAACTTGGAAAAAATAATCCTATGTACATGTTTGAAAAGTTTAAATGACATGTGCAAGTAATTGTTATAGGTTTGTAAACCGTATTTACTATAATCATCTACACTCACATAATGCATAATCATTAAATCATAATTATCCATGCTGCATAAACCGAAAATATCAGTTCATCATAAGGTCTCATAAATACACCTATTTAAACTTAAATGAATTCATCTAAAACATAAATAGAATAATCCATTGTATATATAAAACCATAGATCATAATCATCTATTGCATAAATCATAAATCGTAAATTTACCCATTACATCCATCAAATAATCATAATCATGAATACCATCTATGACCTATATATATAACCATCCATGAATTAAAACATCTAAGAAAAAAATTAACAAATTGGTTCAAATAAATTCAATAGATACCTATAGTACTCTAGCATAAAATAAAAGAGATAAGTGGAGAGTGTACATAAACTCTAGATTAAAATAAATAATTTGATAATCAAATAACACATTCAAAATGAACTAAGGACTATATGCTAGCTAGGCTATACCCAAGTTATATTTACTAATAGACCATATATAATTATGAGGTTGACAAATGAAGTGCTAAAGTAATAGTTTGAGTACAAAAAATATTTTTTTACTTGGATAATATTTTACATTTTAATAAGACTAAGTATGAACACGTAGAACATATCAAATTATTGTTGTAAAGGTTGATAGAAGAAAAATGTTGAATCTAGGACATAGTAGAGAATGTTGGAGATCTTTTTATAGATTGGCTAGTTCTTATATGAAATTCACCAGAAATATTAGTGATAAATTATGGATAATTCTAAGATATGTAAACAACCAAGGTATGTGAAAAATAATTTGGCACAAGTGGAAAAACATTGGAAGAATTTAGCCTAAATCAAAATAACTAGGCACAAGTGGACAAGCAACACCTATAGTACCCTTTAGTGCGGTGGACCAAATTAAGAAAGAAATGACCTTGATGTGACCCTACAGAAAATATTGTCAATGATAAAACAAATGAAGTGAAAACATTTTTGTATGATTGATTCAAATACTATTACCTTTGTTATATTCCAAAAAGAGTAGTTTCAATGCCTTATGAAAAATGGATTCACCTAATTAGATGACCCAACCTCGTTAAGATTATTGGAATTGTTAAAAGGTCTTACTTTTACTCTCTAATTTTGTCCCACTATCATTGTGCCCTAGAATATATTGAAATAATTTCAAGAGATCAACCATGTTTGGTATAACTTATTAAGGGACTTCATATAGCTAAAACTTTAGAGCTTGCTTATCCCTTATCTAGACCCATATATTCCTAAAAATAACTTATGGAGCCAAAATCAAGATTCTAGTCAAGCCCATTGCACTCCACCATTTGAGAGGGAGTTAGTACTAGAAATAGATCAAAATTATGTATCCCTCATTAGATTTTTTTAGTAGATAAGAGGATATTAATTACAAAAAAAAAAGCTAGAAAATTATTCCATTGAACCAAAGCATGAAATTAATTATGTACACGTCAAAATTAAAAAAGAAAAGGAAAAAGAAGAAACAAGATAGCACCTTATTAGTCTAAGTTCAGCCAAAACAAGGGAATATAATTTATACAAGAAACACCATTTAGAAACCAAATCATGAGTTGCTAAATATTTTTGGCAAAAATATTTTCAAATACCAAAAAGTGGGTGCAAAATTTTAAAAAATCAATTTCATATTGGTAATAAGAAAAACTTGAATTGCACACTTTGAAGCCTATACTTTCTAAAAAAAACCTTTAACCAATGGGGCTTACATTTCATGGGATTTATTAAACTAAAATCAAGTATTTTCCAAAAGGCAATAGAATCTTCACCTTAAGAAAGCTTTATAAGCAAATAATATCATAAAAAAGAAAGCTTCATGGACTTCTAATTATGGTTTAGTTTATGGTACAGAGGTTCAATATTACCTACTTCAATTGAGATACTAGCACTAAAATCCTTTGAAGAGATAAAAAAGGTTGTTTCCAAGGCCTCGATATTGGCAAACCCTATTTTTATAAGAATTTTCCACTAATTCATTCAATGTCTATATAATTATATACATAAAAATATGACATATATCTAAACAACCAAGCCTAAAAATATAAAAATCTAAATATACCACCATCTATATATATAATTTGGATCTTCTCTATATTTTATTATTTCTAAAATATTTTCATGATGTTCAATAGGAAACCTTCACTTTTGTTGGTCATGTCCTCTTTTTGGTAAAGTTTCAAAGTTTATTCTTGTTTCTATAACTAAGTGACTGTAATGTAGAACCTTTTGTCTTGGCATATAATCATTAAATATAATACCATTTTTATCTATCTTTATTTGTTGATAATATGTGCCTTCAACAACGATTGATCTAGTGGGATACTCTTGTCCATCACCATCTATCATTGATTGTGACAATTTGCATTTTGGTTGCATACACCTTAGTAGATAGTAATCTACACCTTTTGTATTGTTAGGATATGCAACAATAACAAAAATATCTCGTGTACACTCCATGTAGTAAACATATAAATACATAATCAAATTAGAGTTTTAATAAATTATTCAAATATTTCTAACCATGTTCAACATAGGTAGAATATAAATCAATTTAAAGTTAAAATTTAATTTAAAAATTTAAAATTTACTTGTAACAACTAAATTAGATACACTAAATTTAGAAAGGATTTTTGTATTGTAATATATGATAGATGAATAGTAAATATCACATATACTTTGTTAGTCAATGAAAGAGGAGAACATTTCCTTCCTTACCTTTTTCGTGTGAAGGGTTCACATTCAAGAGAAAATCATTCATTATAATACATAAAATTTTACAAATTTTTAGTTTTAATGGACTCTCGTGGATAGTATGACCCATGTGAGGTGGTTAAAGAACATTAGTGGTTATTAAGAAATCTACAAGTGAAATTCAATATGAAAGTAAAAAATGAAAAACAAGGAATCTTGGGATGAGGTAAAAAAGGTAATAAAAGAAATTGCTATTGAGAAAGGAATTGATTTTCAAGAGTCATCAATAGAAATTATGAGACTGCATCCACAAATAGAGGCAAATATGCCACTTAGGAGATACAATATTTTTTATACAAATGACTAATAAATCCTCTTATAAAAATACTCAATGTCATAGAATCTAAGAGGCTTGTGTAGATGCTCATTGGAAAAAGTAAACATATTTTCCTTTTGGTCTATGAGGAAGGATCTAGATGATCTAGAAAGTTCTTCAAATTATGAGAATATCCTAGAAGATAAAGAGTTTAGTGAATTTTATAATATGGAGCATCTCTCTAGAATAACAAATTTTGAATCTAATAATGAGACTAAAGAAAAACTATTGGATCCATCACCATACGATTTCAATGGAGATTATTCATATAAAGCTAGTGTGAGTGAGACCAAAATATAAACAGTCATAGCCCAAAAAATGGGCGTGATGGTTTGTGGCCCAGATGACAAGGTGTTTGACCAATACAAGCAACACAATACTTAAAATCTATAGATGTGTGAGGCATTGCAATTTATAACCAAGATAAAGGGAGTGCAAGTATAGATGGTACAATTAAATCTATTCTAGCTTGAAATCCTTAGTTTTAGATACAATCACAACCAATATTACAAGGATCTTTATATTTTCTAGATTCAACTGATATGGGAGATTGTGGAGAATTGGGTGTTACTAGTGGTAGTGGTACAAGTAGTAGTGGTTAGAAAGTGCTATAATAATTTTTATAAGAGGTCAATAAAAATAGATACAATAGAGTATCTTTATAGAAAAGGCATGAGAAGAGGAAAAAATTATGGTAGTTCTAGCTTTCTTCACCTCAAATAGATTATTTACAGTAGTCATCCCTCTCATTGTTATTATTACTTGGACAAGAATGAATCATTGTCAACGTGAAATAATAAAAAATTAATCCAACTCTAAAATTACTCCTTCAAATTTCAAGCATTGGATTATGCTAGTAGTCACAAGTTTTGATTACAAAGTGAGTTTACCATGAAATTGGTAATATCTAAAAGAAAGAAGAATCAAATGCTAGAGACTACTATAACTTTAGAGCCTACAACAACCATGGTGCTACCTACATATGATCCAAATATAGATAACATAGAGTACATGTGTAGATGTATGTTGTGACCAAAGTTAACAAACTAGAGGATTATATAGATCACTTTGACTAAGAAGTAAGCACCATTTCATTGAATTATAGTGGAATGAAAATGTGACAAAATAAATATGTAGAAAAATGAATGATGATGTGGTATACCCATCATTATTAGTGGTATTTCCTTCATTGTTAAAGGTAAAGAGAAATAAATATATTTTAAAATCATAGAAAAGTCACAAGTAGACTTAGAAAATAAGAAAGGAAGGAAAAAAGAGAAAAATAACAAGAGTAGTCAATTAGAGAAAAGGATAACAACATTGACCTCTATATCTACAATTAATGTGAATGAACAAACATAGGTGGAATTGAATGAATTAAAATACAAGTTATAGGAAAGTATAAAAAATATAATAATAAAATATTCAATTCAAAAAATTATTAGAAAAATGAGGAATCATAGAAGTCAAACATGAAAAATTATTTACACAAAATAATATTGTTTCTATATTCCACACACATCTCATAATATGATTACATATTTATAGGATTTCTTATATCCTATTTTTTAGGAAATAATATTCCTAAATATATTGAGTTGTTTCAACAACTCAACAAACGTACAAACAAGCACTCCTTAAATATTTTATTAGTTTCGTGAGTTGTTACTACAACTCACTTTTATTTTCACTTCAAACACATTATTATACTTACTAATGTGAGTTCACTACATGACAATTCCCAACATTCCCCCCCTTGGTGTGAACATGGTAATAACTCACACCCTACATCTGTAGTAGGCCCAACTCTTGTGGGTCATGATCTTGATTCAAAACGAAAGGAACCTCCCATCAACCTTTCATGGTTTTCACACAGGTTTACTACAAACTTGGACATGAACAGGAACCCATCCATCTGTTCACCTCGTGTGCTTTTTTGGATCCTCCCACAAACCCTTTCAAGATCCATGAACTGCATTACACTGATGCTTTCGTTCGCCACTATGCTTGTACATCAGGGAAATTATATGGAAATCAACATAAATATCACAAATCTAAAAAAACTCATACTAGAAAAGGTTTCACATTACACTCCATAAGAACACAATGTTCTTTTAATTGTAGTCACTATTATCAATCGCTACCACTCGATCTCGAACAGCATAGACAACCGCCTCTGCCACTGGAAGTTTCCCTTGACTTTAGCCGTATTGGCGTGAAATGGGAATGGAACATTGGTTATTTTTCCCCCCACAATGTGAAATTCCATTTATTCACACAAACAAGAATGTTGAAAAGAAAATCATACTATACTGCATACTACTGTCTGGATCTTGTTGCGCATGGCCATTATTTCCAATGAACGTATTCACCAATTGACCATCTTCCAATGAAGTATGACACTCAGAGGATCTCTGTAGTCATCTACTCTCCAATATAATCATTTTTCAACATTCACACACCAAATTGAAAAGCTAAAAAAAAAGCACACAACACAATAGAAAATAAAATGCCACCATAGTTGATAAGCGACCCTATCGTTGGTGACTGGCAAGAGGACACTGATTGTCCTCCAACTTCCTGTGCCTCCAACCTCTAGTCTGATTTGCTACTTAGCAAATTTTTCATTGAAACTCAATTTGTAGTTTATGCCCCCCCACAAGACAGATGTCACGTACAAGTGATAGTGTGTCCAATTACAATTGAAGCAATTTTTATTTCTTTCTACAATTTTTGACACTAAGAATTGATGGACCCAATTCCAAAAACTTTGACTTGCTTTGACAACATACAATATTTTATTTGACTTTTAGACTATGAAAATCTAATACTTGACATTTCTAGATTGACATAACTAATAAATAATAACAATTTAACTTCTATTTAAAAAATTCTATTAAATACTTAATTATAGAAGAAGACTTTCAAAACCTAAACTAAATAACATAAAATTACTAATTTAAATTACTAGACTCAACCATGTGATCTCTGCCCTGTTCGACTTATCATGACACATGCTGTTCATATAATTCCTACTAACTGCT
The DNA here is from genome assembly GCA_007258455.2 of Sequoia sempervirens. Lineage (NCBI taxonomy): Eukaryota > Viridiplantae > Streptophyta > Pinopsida > Cupressales > Cupressaceae > Sequoia > Sequoia sempervirens. Next base: position 13,671 of record VDFB02053223.1, on the reverse strand, counting down.
TAAAAGATTGATAAGTAGGAGGTATTTTTCCACAGCGTGCTTAAAAGATGCTTCACATTTTATATGTACACCCTGCTAGAACAGATGAACATCCCAACGTTACCAACTCTAGCTTCATGCATTGATAAAGGTGCACTAGAGAAAGAACCTTGTGATTTGAACAAACCGCCGATGCTAAGATTTTGCTAAGGACAAATCTTGTCACTGTGGCTTATGATGGCTCCGAACTTGCAGTCAGAGAAGTATCTTCACCAGACGTAATTTTCAGAACAAGTCCATGAACACAAAGACATCCAAATACCCATCATACGGTAGCAATTCCAGAATATTACGCGATAATCACGCTTTTATAAGCGACATCCTATGGATTACACGGCTGAAATCCACTAGGGTGTGGAGAGATCAGATCACACATCTATCCACAATAACAGTGCGTGGATCGTCCTACACTGGTTCGCATGAGTAGTTGGAGCTGGCTGTGAATGTCACGGAGACTAAAGACAATGTGAGCCGATCAGTAAAAGACACTGGTCCAATTAGCCACGAGAGCCAAAGATATCACAACTAGTTCATGGTAAATTTGAAAGTTAATCCACCAGACAAGGTGTGCTGCCAATACGATGTCCTATATAAGTTACAGCGAACAAGCAATTGAATGAGCCAGGGCCGGAAACACCAATCTATTCACCAATAGGCTGGTGATAAATAAAACACAATTAAAATGGCGAATCTTTCCATAGAAAAAGTAATGAGAGTATGTGATATTCTGAAAAACTAATGAAAGTGCCGATGGAAATAATTGGAGTCACTTCCAATGATAAAGGATCACAAAATTATTGTTATAGAATCCTCTTTAATCCTTTAATCCCTTTAAATCGTGCCTGCTCTGATACCATATCAGAAAAATGGGGAATCATAGAAGTCGAACATGAAAAATTCTTTACACAAAATAATATTGTTTCTATATTCCACACACATCTGATAATACAATTACATATTTATAGGATTTCTCATATCTTATTTTTAAGTTTCCTAAATATATTGAGTTGTTTCAACAACTCAACCAACGTACAAACAAGCACTCCTTAAATATTTTATTAGTTTTGTGAGTTGTTATTACAACTCACTTTTATTTTCACTTCAAACACATTATTATACTTACTAATGTGAACACTAACATGACAATTCCCAACAAAAAATACATTGATGGAAGCCAATATCACAACAAAGCAAGTACAAGAGAACCTAATGGAAGACAAATAAAACATAGAAATATGAGAACAAACATGTGGATGATTTAAATAAAACAGTGAAAAAATGCAATTGGAGCTGAGGTTCAAGTATAAAAAGAAATAATTCCTTATTTGAATTTTATAAAAATGATAATGATTTATATAAAACATAACATTTGAGGAGAAAAAAATGTAGAAAAAAATGTAGAAGATTGATTATTTGAATAAACTATTTGAATTTATGGATGGTCTATAGGTAGAATTTCAAGAGCTAAATAAATGTATTACTGAATGAAAAAATTAATGACTTCAAGAGATAATATTACAAATAAAATTTTGGAAATTATCTACAAAATCAGTGATAATGAATTGACATATGAATAAATTCAAAACTAGAGTAAAGCCATCATTTATCATTTAGAAGGGTATGAAGCTAGGTGAAGAACGAGGATTTTGTAATTAGTGTGGAATAACGTTATGGAAGCTACATGGAAAGGTCCAAGACCTTAGAAAAATTGCTTTTCCAATGGATTTCAACAAATCAAATAGATTCATTACAAATGATGTTTTCAAAATTAATATGAAGGATATAGTGATGCAAGATAAAGACAAATTTATTGAGAAACTAGATTAGGAATTTGATCTTTTGGGTTTCGTCAAACCACCTTGAAATTAGGCTTGGATGATACATTAAAGTAAAACTTTACTCTTAGTAGAGAATTGTTAAAAAAATTACAAGTCAATTACTATGAGTTACAATAAATTGCACTTCTGAAGCATGAAACATGATATAGAGTACGAGAATATGATATTTGAGCCATAAAAAATGTAGATTATAATTCAATAAGTAATAATTTATTTTTAAAACTTTCTTATACTTTTTTATTTTTTAAGAAAGAATATTATGACCTTTTAAGTGTTGGGAGAGTTTGACGGAGACCTATACCAAAAGTTACTAATTCAACATATATTGTAGAAAGTGTTAGAAATGTTGTAATATTGTGTATAAAAAGAGTGTGATAGTCCATTTTGAGATTCTAGCTAAGTATTGTAACTTAAGTGCTCTACAAAATGATGAAGTTAGTCACATACTATGTAGTACTCACTCACATGGGCTCCTTCATATTTCTATGATATCTGATCAAGCTAAGCACTCAATAATGATTATAAATGTACCTGGTAACTTATACCAAATATTTCATCCAATCGAGTTTGCCTATGCCCTAAAATAAAAGATCAAGGAAATAGAACAATGTAAGGGCTCTAAAAACATGAACTGATTGTCTCTCCTCAAGCTATCTCCCTACCAACACATATGTTATTGAATTATTTATCATAATTTGGACTAAATTTTCTATACAAAAATCAAAGGAAAACTCCTCCAACATTTAATTTAAAATCTTAGCATTATTCACTTTGTTAGAGGCATAGATGGAACTCATGAACACCATATAACTATTTGATTTAGCCACTACAAAGGTGATGAATATGTGATTCCTTCCATTTTCCTAACCATTTGATAATATTGTGCATCCATTATTACACCATTTTTTATTTTCCATGATCATCTCTTATTTACCTTTAATTTTTGGAGCAATAACTCATTAAGTCATTTGGAGTAGGCACCTTGAAACCTTTACCTACAATGATCAAGGTTATGACTAAATTCTCCAAATGTGGGCTTCAAGTCATGCTTCCTTGTCACTATTTTTCTTGTTCCAACCTATAGCTTCAAATGAATAATATGAACTTGGCATGTTTCATGTAATAAACTTGGCATGTTTCATGTAATAAACTCCTTGTGACTACATTTTTATAGAGCTTGATGAAGTGGATGTGTTACAAATTTGTGGACCACAAGAGGACCCCACAATATCTATAGTTTTTCCTTCAATTCCTACACCATATTGGGATTCATCTCTATTACAATATTTGTGTTTGTCTTTATCTCTAGATAATTCATTTTAAATATTTATCAAAGCATGTGTTGCATTCATCTCCCATATAGCTTTTGGCTCAATGTTTAGAAAATAAATAATGTTAAAGCTAAAAATATATGCAAGGTGGTATTTGAGGCAACTGATATTGCTACTCTTTTTAAATCCGTAATAGTTGTAAATAGTTGATCTCATGGTTGGTCCTAATATGTCATATTTTTAATAGCATCCTTGTTGCCAACACTTCCACTTCCACTTCCACTTATTAATGTACTATTGGATACAAAGTGAAAACCCAAGTATTGATTTTTTTGTTGCAAACCCTAGCTTTGATTTTTTTAAATGCAAAATTTAGATTTGAAAAAGAAAATAAAAATTTAAAATGCACATCATTAGCTAAGTATATATTAAGTTGAATGCATATGAAACATGAATTTGCAGGTAAAATGCAATAATTCAAAATTATTGGGACTTTTTTTGGATAAAAAATACAATACTATATTAATATTAATAAAACATAAAAGACACTATTTCATGAAAAAAGTGGGAGGGATGACATTTTAAAAAGTCTATACAAGTCAACAAGAAAAAAAAGTGATCAAATTGCTATGCAACTAAAGTAATTCCAATGTGAGGAGAGGGAGGGTCCTTGTTATATGGATCACATTGACTAGTTAGGAGGTCCTTGCCATCAACAACTCCCACCCAATAATGGTGCCTTCTTCTTTTGACTTTATCTTCAATAACGCGAGTAGCACAAACATGAGAAATCACAAGATCTAATCAAAGAAACTTGTAATTATTGGCTCTGCCCAATAAACCTCTATGAAGAGGGTGCAATGTAAAAGAGTGTCTACATGGTTGACTATACCTACCACATCCTTTGTGTGGAGGAAAATAGTTATATCCACAAGAAGCATGCCTAGAACAATCATGTCTATGTTGGCATCCTTGAGGAGGGGAAGCACCTTTGCAATAAGGATAAGGCAACACATATATGACATTGCAAGGAACATAAGCCCAACACTCTATAAGGGTTTGTAGATGGGGAATATCTAGAGAAAATTTATTTCCTTGTATCTAAATTATCTATAACAATATATTTGGAATCATCATTAGGATTTATTGACTTTAGCTCTAAGAATGTGCGCTCTCCTTTTTTAAAAATTTCTATTTTGTAGCTTGATGAATCGGCTTGGTGGGGCCCCCATTAGGGCTCCCCCACCTATGAACTCTACTATCTCCAAGAATGACGCATCTTCTCCTTTTAGGCGAACTAAAAGTATGCCTGGTAATTCACATGCTTCCTCGCCTGGAGGTTTGAACAAATTTGTTTCTTCTCTTGGTAGTAAGGACATTCTATTAATTGGTGAAACCTTTGCCTCTTACATGGAAAAGATCATTGGAGGAAAGGTGTTTTTTAAGATGCCTTAGGACTCCTCATTTGTTTTTGTACTGCTATGGGGGATGAAGTGGACGTCCCAGATGCAATCATGAATGATTCCTTGGAGGGTCTGAAGTTGTCCTTGGTCGAGAAGTTTTTCACTGGCCACCCTAATATTGACCAGGTATGCAAGTGGGCTATTAACACTTGGAATCTCAAGGGTAGTGTTTCTATAAGTGCTATGCCTAAAGGTCTTTTTTTGTTTACCTTTTTTATCCTTGAGGATCTGATCAAGGTGCTCATGGGGGGCCCATGGGCCTTTGATAGAAGCTTCAATAATATCCTATCCCTGTGTAAGTGGAAACCAGGGTTTGATGCCTTTGCTGACTTGGGGAAAGTCGCCCCCACCTAGGTCAGGCTCCCTGGCCTACCACTGGAATTTTGGCACCATATCTTTTTTAAGGGGATTGCTGATTCATTTGGAACCTCGGTTACAGTGGGTAAAGTGACTCTTCTTAAGTCTCGTATGATGTATGCTAAGATGAATGTGAATGTGGCAATTAACACAGTTCTTCCCACCTTTGTGACCTTAAAATTAAAATTTGGAAGATGGGCTCAACCATTGGAGTATGAAAAAGCTATGGTCTTCTACCAAGGGTGCAATAAATTTGGGCATTTGTTGGATGCTTGCAACCAAGTCCCGCTGGAATCTAGAATGCCCCAAATCAAAACACAACAGAGCTCCCCTTTGAAGAATGTGACTCCTATGAACCTGATAAAGGAGCATGGTTGTCCTACTCCTAACAAGGTCTTGTTGCTCTCAGATATGGCAAAGCCTCATCTCCAAGAAGTGTAAGAGGTGAAGGGCCTAGCCTTGAAAGAAGATGCTCTTATGAAGAGTGCGGGGGGGCTTTCTTTGGAGGAAGCGGCGAATGGGATTTTCTCCCCACCCTTTGGGGAGAAACTTCTTGAATTAGGTAATGGAATGGGAGATAATATCTTATCTCAAGATTTAGTGGGTGGAGAACAGCCTTGCGAGCCTCCTGAGGAAGGAGAGATTGTTAGCCAAATGGAAAAACCTCTGACTCCTTCCTCTGAGCTCCCTACAACAGACTTAAATTTGGGGGATGGCCACATGCCAAAAGGTAATAATGAGAAGGAAAGTCAAGATGGAACTAGGAAAAGTAGGATAAACTCTTGTTCTCGTAAAAAATATGGTGTGGTAGATGAAGAATGGATAAATACCAAATCAAGGAAAAAGAAAAAACTAGATGCAAGAGGAAACAACAAAGTGGGAAGACCTTAACTAAAAGAATCAAGGATTAAAGAAACAACAAGAGATGTGGTTGCAGGAAAGCAATGAACTCAAATTGACTCTTTGGAAGGGAGTAAATCAAAAAAGAAGTAAGGAAGTTTATTCTCCCACTTTGAGTAGTATCAGTTGATACTACTTTTTCTATCTTGTTTCAATGCGTATACTATCTTGGAATGTTAGGGGAATTAATGACCCCTATAAACAACATCTGTTGAAGGCTTGTTTGGCTGATGTGAAACTTGATATCTTGATGATTTGGGAAACTAAAATGAAAAGAGAAAGCTTTGAGAAAGTTATAAAATGGCTTTGGCCCAGTGTTGGTTTTGAAGTTAGTGATGCTGAGGGTGCCTCGGGAAGGATTGCAACTTGTTGGAACTCCTCAAGGCTTGTTGGAAGGTTGAATTTAAATAATAAAAATAGTCTCTTAGTTGGTTTGGAAGACAATATTACCTTGCCAAATGGAATTTGGTCAACATTTATGGTCCCAATTCGAGACTGGATAGGCTTGATTTATGGAATATGCTAGATGGAATCATTGCCAATAGAAAAAGATGAGTTGTGGATGTTGGGAGGAGATTTTAACTCCTCGTTATACCCATTAGAAAAAAGTGGAGGCCTAACAGATTTTTCTGATAGCATGATGGACCTTTCAGGTTTCCTTAACTCTATAGGGCTAATGGATATTCCTTTGATGAGATCTCTTTTTACTTGGTCTAATCGGAGGTACGAAAGTCACCTAATTCAAGTTAAATTGGACAGGTTTCGTATTTCCTCTAATTGGAATATCTTGCAAAATCTCTCGTTGACTGTGTTCCCAAGAACAAGATTAGATCATAGTGCTCTCCTTCTGGAATGGGATGATAAAATGACTAAAAGGCCTTACCCTTTTAGATATGAAATAATGTGGTCACTCCACTTGTACTTTAAATCTTTGGTAGAAGAATGGTGGAATTTACCTTGTGATGGCACTCCCATGTTTCGATTAACTCATAAGTTGAAAAGGATCAAAGAAAAGGTTAATGGGTGGAACAAGTACTCATTTGGGAACATTTTTACCACTAAGAAAGACTTAAACCTGAAAATTAAGGAGATCCAAGATCTAAACGATTGAGATTTATGGATGATGAAGTTTGTAACAAAGAAAGGGAGTTGAGAGCTCAATGGTATAAAATAAACAAGAAGGAATAATTTTTTTGGAAATAGAAATCAAGAATCCAATGGTTAAGAGGAGACAAAAACACTTATTTTTTCCACCAATCAACTTTGAAGCATAGAGGAAGAAACAAGATCGGATTCTTAACTACTTGTAATGGGACTAGACTTGATAGTGAAGAGGACATAGCTTTGGAGGTTGTCTCCTTCTTTTCAAATTTTCCTAAACCACCAAATGTTGATAATTCTAAATTGAATGAATTCTTGGAGGTCATCCCCAATGTTATTACAGACTAGGATCTCAAAGAATTTTCCAAGGTTGTTTCTTTGAAGGAGGTTAAGGAGGTTGTTTCTCATTCGATGCTTTTAAAGCGCCAGGACCGGATGGATTTCCCCCAAGTTTCTTCCAATTCTATTGGGACATAGTCTCTTTAGACTTATTTAATGTGGTGAAGGATTTCTTTAGATCGGGAAAGATTTTGAACCAGATGAATACCACCTTTATAGCTCTTATCCCCAAGAATAGTGATGTTGTTTCTATGAGTGATTATAGGCCTATCAGCTTGTGTAACACTACATATAAGATTTATTCTAAAATAATGGTCAATAGGTTGAAAGTAGTCTTGAATAAAATGATTGTTGTGAATCTAAAGGGATTTGTACAAGGAAGACAAATATTGGATGTTGTCATTTATACCCATGAGGTGCTACATTCTATGGACCACAACAAAAAATAGGCTATGGTTCTAAAGTTGGACATCTCAAAAGCATATGATCGGGTCTCTTGGAATTTTGTATTTGTTGTTCTTGAAAAATTTGGCTTCAATGGTAAATTCCTCAAGTTAATAAGATCTTGTGTCACTATTATGAGGTACTCTATCCTGGTTAACGGGGTTCCTACTAGTCTTTCTCTTCAGGCCATGGTCTAAGACAAGGAGACCCATTATCACCCTACTTGTTTGTTATTGTTACTGAAGCTTTAGGCCACAATATACAGAAACAAATTGCCGATAAAAACTTAAAAGTTTTTGTGATGCCTCCTCTTTACCCCCTGTCTCACATCAGTAGTTCATAGATGATACTATTCTTATGGGGGAGGCATCTATTGTTGAAGCAAAACAATGGAAAATTATTCTTGACCAATATGTAAGTTATCTGGCCAATTTATCAATTATCAAAAAATAAAAATCTACTTTAATACCAGTTAGATTGTTAAAGACAAAGTTATAAATATCTTACGGTGTCAGGAAGTAGAGTTTCCTACTACTTACCTGGGCCTACCTTTAATCTCTAGAAATCCCAACATCAACTACTAGAATTATATTGTGGAGAAGATACAAAAGAAACTGGATGGATGGAAAGGAAAACTGCTGAGCTTTGCTAGGAAGATTCAACTTCTAAAAGCTTCGCTACAAAATATTCTTATCTATTACCTCTCTTTGTTCAATATCCCTGCTTGTGTTGCAGAGAAAATTGAAGCGATTCAAAGGAGATTTCTATGGTTGGGTGTGGAAGAAAGGAAAAGAATGACACTTATTAAGTGGGAAGTTGTTTGTAAACCAAAGAGAGAAAGAGGCTTGGGAATTAGAAGAAGAAAAATGTTCAACAAAGCTCTAGTGGAAAAAATGGGCTGGTTTCTTTTGGAAGATGAAAAAGACTGGGTAGAGATCCTAAGGGCTAAATATTTAAATAATAAAGTGGCTTGTTGTTTTCTCAGGAAAAAGGAGCTACCTTATGGCTTTGTCTTTTGGAACAATCTGCTAAAAAATAGAGGAACCCTATCTAAAGGAGCAAAAATTAGGATTGGAAATGGGTTTAGAATTGACTTTTGGGAGGATGTTTGGTCCACATGTGCTCCCTTATCTGCTAGAGATGGCCTTCAACAACTAAAAATAAGATTAAAAAGAAGCATATGTAAGATGGTCTCTAACTATTTAGATTGGGATGGTTTGAGACCAAAATGGATTGACTTCAAAATATTTTTGAATAATGTTGTTCTGAGGGGTGGTAGACAGTTGAATTGGGATGCTTCCTTGGACTTGCTATTGAGTCTAATTGGGAATCTTGACCTCTTTTCAAGAAATAGAGCAGATGAATGGATTTGGACAAAAAATGCTACTGGGCAGTTCTCTGTTAAGTCAGCCTATGAGCCTATGGATTTACAACCACTTAGCACAAGAGTCTTTAATTGGAATAAGGTGTGGAAAAAGAACCCAATCCCTAAAATTAACTATTTTTGGTAGGTTGTGATACATGGAAAGATTCTCACAATTGACAATCTTAAGAAAAGAGGCTAGTACTTAGTCAATAAATGATACCTCTACAATAGAGAAGAAGAAACTATTATGCATTTATTCTTTCAGTGCTCCTATGCTCAAGAAGTATGGGATTTCTTCCTAGAGATGTGTAAGATTGAATGGGTTTTCCTTGCCTCGGTTAAAATGTTTGTTGAAGGGTGGTGCTTGAGCCCTTATTCTCATAATATAATCCTTGATTTATGGGGACAGGTTTCCCCATTTCTTACTTGGGGTTTGTGGAAAGAAAGAAACAATAGGGTCTTTAAGGATGCTGCTAAGAGTAGTAAGGAGCTATGCATGGTTATAAGGAGACAAATTCAAGAAAATATTGAAAGTTGTTAGTACACCCAGTCTAAGTAAGGGCCTACCTACCAAGAGTTAAGAATAAAGCAGCAATGGAAGATTTCCCATGACCTCAACAATGTGAAATGGGCTAAATAGATCATAAGAAAAAGTACTGTTTGGATTCCTCCTGATCTAGGATGGTTGAAATGCAATTTTGATGGATGCTCAAAAAGAAATCTTGGGCTGGCAGGAGTGGGAAGAGTGGTTAGGGATGAAAGAGGAATTTATCTTGCTGGATACAACAAGGGATTGGGAACAACAACAAATAATTTTGCTGAAGACTACGTTGTTTGGGCTGGAATCAGTTATCTTAGAGACAATGGGTACAGGAAGGTTATTGTTGAGGGAGATTCTAAGATTATTATTGACTATCTTAACAATATAGCTAAAGCACCTTGGGAAACAAAAGACCTTCTGGATGATTGTAAAATCATGTTACAATCTTTCCAACATTACAAAGTCCATCATACTTTTGGGGAGGGTAATATGGTCGCGGATGCAATGGCTAACTTTGGCCTTAGGCAGGAAATTTTAAAATATTGGGAATTCTCTAATCTATCTAATCAATTAAAATAAATATTTGCTAAGAATAGATTGGAAGTGATTGATAGATTGGGAGCTCAAATTAATTATGGATAGAGTAGTAATCATTAAAAATATTGGTGGATTTAGGAGTCCTGTTGTCATGAGGAATCCTTGGTGGCATCTTAGCAAGTTGACAAGATGGATTGGGTGGAACGAGGGAAAAGGTACACTAAATCCCAATGATATAAGAGGAACAAAATAGAATGGACAATGTACTTGGATTGCCTTGCACTTCGAAAAGGAAGGCTTAAATGAGGAAATAATGAACACAATATGTACTACAAAAAATATAGATTATGATCTTGGAAAAGACATATTGGCATGTGCTAAGGTAGACGAAAAGATGAGTAATAAATTAAGTATAATCATGACTAAGAAGGGTGGTGGAGCTGTCATATTTAATTATGGCAGGGCTCAAAAAGATGATAACTGACTTTGTTTCATTTTCAAACAACCTACCAAATGTTTTGAGCCGTTATTTGCTCAAATGAACAATCACAAGGTCTCCATTCACACTGAGTTTTTTGAGTTGCCGGTTGGGATTGCCGAGAATGATGAATGGCAAAGAAACGAGTTTCTTCTCCTTCCAAAAAATTATCCCTACAAAGAAAACGCCATGGGAGGCCCAAGGTAGAGAATGAAGCCGTGTAAGTATGATTCTTTGCGAAAAAACTCGGAGCTATGGGTCTTTTTGAAAGAGCTAGGTTTACCCTATAGTTTGCTGCCATGGATGGTTATAATGAACAGTTGAGTTATAAGTTTGCCAATGCCTAGAAGGATGGTGAAGTGCAGATGGGTAGTCTCCATTTCAAAGTGGATGTGAAGCTTATAGCTAAGGCGACAAGACTGGCCTATGAAGGAAAAAAGGTGGCAAAGGTAAGTAACGGTAAATACCAAGATTATATTGAAAATTTTTTTAGGATAAAGAGAAGGCTAAGAGATTCCAGAATGGTTATTCTATGGTTTTACTTCCTCCCCCATACCATAATGTGTGTTATTTTGTGATGAAATATTTCACGCTTGAAGGTCGCTTCTAGTTGGTTAATGGCTACCACTTCCCAATTTTAAACCATATCCGACACCTTAAGAAGAGTAACCTACCTTTCTTTCTCTTCTCATCCCTGAGTTAGAGCTTAACCAATGGTGCAAATCCACCATTACACTAGGGCCTAATTCATGCTATTTGTAAATATGTGCTGGCCATGTCCCCACAGGCTAATCTTTCCCTCAATCTGATTGAAAACCCTACCTGTAAGAGCTCTGTGAAAATTGAGCTTATTCACAGTCACCCTCACACCCTGTCTTAAAAACCTGCTAAGACTTCTCCTAACCTTGAGGACCCTTTGTGGTTGGATCTTCTTAAAGCCACTTCTGAAAAACAAAGTGTTGTTTTTATTGGCCCTACTATGAATAAAAAAAGGAAAATGCTTATCCGCAAATTGGGGGCTGACCCAAACACTATCGCTATCCCAGATGACAATGACAACCCAAAATTTTCTACTCCAGTGGGCCGAAGGTCTACTAGGCTTGCTTTGGCTGCATCAAAAGGGTCAGATAACAATATAAAATCAAAAAATTCAGGAGAAAAATGTGTCTCTGGATCTCAGGATAGTAAGGGGAAGAAGGAAGTAAAGGAAGATATTGATTCCTCTTCGGAGGAAATCCCGAACAGTCTTGGTGGTGAGTCTATTGAGAAGGAGGATTCCAACAAAGAGGAAATTGAAGGAGATTCACAGCAAGAAGAGAGTCAGGGAGCTGAAGAAGATATTGATAGGGATGTGGATAATGAAAATGCAACCAAGTACCCAAAGGTGATGGAAATCAAAAACCCTAGTGAAGAGAATTTAGCTGGTTTTGACACTGATAGAATTAGAAGGGTGGAGGAGAGGTTGGAATTGATGGAAAAGATGATGCAAGTGGATGATAAGGATAGTAGATTCTAGGCCCTTGAAAAGGTTGTGAAGAACTTGTGCACTGTGGTGGATGCTGTTATGAAAAAGGTTTTTATGACTATGGTTTCTGGTCAAGGAAAAATCAAGAAGCAACAAAGGAGAAAGGTGACATAGGGTGAAGAGGAATTATTCGGAAAGATGGAGCCTAAAGAGAAGGTTGAAGACATTGTCGAAGACTTGCTAAAATCTTGGAGTTTGATCGAGGATGCATAATCCTTGGTCTTTTTTCTACTTTTTTGTCTCTTGCTATTATGGTGTTTTGTGTTACTCCTGGTGGTTTTAATACTATTACTGGCTGGTAGTGCCTGGACTATCATATGTTAAGCTATATTTCTATAAATAGTTTTTGTTTCTGCATGGACACTACTTTAAGGTTATTCAGTTATAACCTGCTCTATTGGTGGGATTTCAAGAAAAACTGGTTGTATTTTTTTGCTATGTCTGATAGGGCTAAAATGTTTGATCCAAAAGGTATAGGATAAGTTTTTGATTGTTGGGTAGGGGAAATGTCTTTCAATTTTGCTTCCTCATGTTGTTGTTTTGACTGGTTGTTGTTCTTTACTTGTACTAATCTGTATGGGTTAGGGTCCTTTCCCTGCTTACTCAATCAAAAATAGTATATTTGGACATATCATGGGTTTGGAATATAAAAATAAATGTTGCTACATAAAATACCTAGAGAGTAAGGATAAAAATAAAAATAATCTCCATGTGGAAAGCTTGCCAAGTATGAGTAAACATAGCTAGGATATTTGGTTAGTCTCCCAAGAGAATCATGTTCCTAGGGAACAACTTAGGTTAGAAACATTGAACAAGTCGTATATCTCTATTCAAGCTTATGGGAAAAACTAGAAAAGATTCTTGGTGGTTTCTAAATGTCTAGAAAAATGATAACATGAATTTGATGACCCCAAATGGACCAACTGAGATGCAAGATGGAGTCCCTAATATAGAAGGCACCGAGAAAAATTAGAATTTTTTGTCTCCAAAATGGTAGCCTAGACTAAAAAACTTGTGTTGCCATTGAGAGGTGATGGATTGAAGATTCCATCTATCATTCAAATACTATACCATAAGAAAATACATAGAAATATAGGTATAACCTTTATGAGGTTTATAATTATAAAAAGGAGCGTTAGAATACCATTTCTCATCCTTCAACCATAGATTTGTGCATCTAATTCCAATATTGTGAACCATATCTATTAGCACAAACACCACAATAAATTGAATGGATTCATAGTCTTGATTAGAAATATGGAATTTAACTTTGAAATCAAGCTAGGTCATCTGATATTTACTAGCTCTTGAAACAAGGTTTGAAATGAGCCAAGTAACTCTATGATAGAACTTGATAACATGGATCCAAGGAATTTTAGTTAAAGGTTTATCCTAACAAGTTATTATAGGAGACCACTAAAGAGTATTGGTTGATAGAAAGCACAATATGGAAATCATTCCCATTCTAAAGA
>VDFB02053222.1:0-19958 GCA_007258455.2 Sequoia sempervirens | reverse complement strand
AACGAAAGCCAAACTGAATGATTCTGCCAACTGAAGCCAAGCCAAGCCTCAACCAGACCCTCTATCCACCCTATCAGCCTACAAGGGTCATATAATAGGCTAATCTCAAGAACTGAGAGATGTCAACTGGAAGGGGACATTACAGTCCGCCCCTCCTGAAATTGCTTGTCCTCAAGCAATCTCAACTCCGGATGCTGCAAAATCTCCTCGCTCTCCCACGTAGCATCCTCCACTGGTAAATCTCTCCATTTCACCAAGTATTCCTTGATAGTCCTCCTACGCAACTGTCTCTCTCTGTATTCTAGGATCGACTCAGGAACTAAGATCAACTTTCCCTCATCATCTAAGGGAGGTAATACTGCTGAAGGTACCACACGGTGTCCCAACGCCTTCTTGAGATGTGACACATGAAAAACATTGTGGACCTTACTATCCGCTGAGAGCTCTAGCTCATAAGCCACCTCTCCAACACGCCTCTGAATCCGGAAAGGACCATAATACCGCGGCTTAAGCTTCTCCGATCCACTCTTCGTAAGAGTAGACTGACGGTAGGGCTGTAGCATGAGATATACCATGTCTCCCACCTCAAAAGATCTCTCTGTCCTCTTCTGATCTGCATACTGCTTCTGCTGATTCTGTGCCTTAGCAATATTTTCTTTAAGAGCCCTCATAGTGTCCTGACTCTCCTGCAATAAATCTCCAGCACTAGGCACTCTTCTGTCACTCAGTAGCAAATCCAGAAAACTAGGCGCCTCATAACCATACAACGCCATGAAGGGGGACATTTGAATGGTCATGTGAAAAGTAGTATTGTAACAATACTCGCATAAATATATCCACTTGACCCACGCCTTTTGCTGTCCTGCAATGTAATTCCTGAGGTAGCCTTCCACCCATTTGTTCACTATTTCCGTTCGACCATCGGTTTGCGGGTGGTAACTGGTGCTCGGTGTAAGCTCGGTCCCACAAAGTCTGAACACCTCCTGCCAGAAGTGACTCAGGAACCGACTATCCCTGTCGCTAACTATGCTCCGAGGCAACCCATGTAATCTGAAAACCTCACAGAAGAAAACCTTTGCTACCTGTGTAGCTGTGTAAGTGGTGGTGATCGGAAAGAAGTGGGCATACTTTGTCAGCTGATCCACAACTACATATATGCAATCACGTCCCTGGGCTTTAGGCAAGCTCGTAATAAAATCCATCGACAGGCATTCCCACTTCCTATTAGGAATTGGAAGTGGAAGGTAACAACCTCTCGCCGATACGTAGTTCTCGCTTGTTCTAATTAATAAACAGGCACTTCACGCATTACATCAAGAACATCTCCCGCTTCAAGACCCTTCCATGTAAACCTTTTCCTAAACTCGCTCAGATGTTTTGAAGTACTCCGGATGTTCTCATTGTAAAGTACATCATGAAAGGCTCGCAGATAATGGTGTTCTTCATCTCAGATCCTAGGATCAAGAAAATCTTGTTCTTGTAAATCATCAAGTCATTCACAAGTGTATACCTGGTGTCCACCATCGATCCCTCAACAATACCAGATGCCCAAGTATCCTTGGCATACTCTGCCACAATCAAATGCCTCCAGTCCTCTGCAATATGTACCATAGAACTCAGATAAGGCCGGCGTGAGAGAGCGTCGGCAACAACATTCTGGGTACCTTTGATGTAGGTGATATCAAAGTCATATGCCTGTAACTTACTCACCCACTTCTGCTGACGGTCATTTAAATCTCGCTGCCCTAGGAAATGCCTCAAGCTATTATGATCAGTCTTAATACAAAACTTACTACCCACGAGATATTGCCTGAATTTGGCCAAGGCATGCATTATGGCCAGCATTTCCTTATCATAAATACTGTAAAGCCTCTCTGGTCCTCTGAGTTTTCTGCTCTCATAAACAATCGGGTGCTTGTCCTGCATAAGCACCGCTCCAATACCCTCACCAGAAGCATCACACTGAAGCTCAAAAGGCTTCGTAAAATCTGGTAATGCCAACACTGGACACGTAGTCATGAGCTCCTCGAAACTCACAAAACACTCATGTGCCTCAGGAGTCCAAAAGAATGCACCTTTTTTCAACAACCAATATAGCCGGGGAGCATGAAATAACTAATCACAATCTATGATAGGAAACCACATATCCAAAGGGGAACTTCCTCGCAATGTGGCTCTAGTAGGCTAATCTACGAGAAGACGGATCTTCAGATCCATCCAAGACTCCCCTCTCAAGAGACTGCTGATAATGCTAACAACTCACTATCCCTTTAAATCACACTTTGATTCCTTTGCGGTACAAGTATGGACTCCTCTCCAAAATGTTGAGTATCAGATCCAATGAGTTTCAAATGCTCTCACAAGTCCTCAGTCAGATCGAAGACATTGAAGAAGACAAGTACATATCTCGATGTGAGTGCGGAAGACTCGCTCATGGTAATCTGGAATGTCAGCTGAGCTGCTATTAGCTCCAAATGGCATCACCACAAACTCGGGTGTCCATAATGACAACGTGAAAGTGCCTTCTCAACATCATCAACATCCTCGCCACGATCAGACCGCATATCCCCATCTCAAGTCTATTCTAGAGAAGTACTGCATATGGAGCTAAATAATTTAAGCTCATTCGCATAAAAGGCACTGCTTTTGATGGTCCCTCTTTATTCGTAGACTTTGTAATCAAATGGCCAGATGTATATAATTCATCTTTCTTCTTCACTAGAACCACTGAAGAAGCAAATGGTGACTTACTTGGTCGAATGTGACCCATAGCAAGCAGCTCCTTGATAGTCTTCTCTATCTCATCCTTAAGCCGCTTCGAGTGTCTGTAAGGGGTAATCATGACGGGCTTAGCGCCCTCCTCAAGCTCTATGATGTGCTCAATGCCCCTGTCTGGAGGTCTCCTTGGTGGAATATCACTGAAAACCTTCCCATGCTTAACTCTGATCTGCTGAATGTCAGGGTGATACTCGGTCTTATGCTGTCCCTCCTGTATAGGTGTCAAAGTGCACTCGGCAGCCCACTCAACCATGTCATGACGCATAAGTCTCTCCATCCGTCGGAAGGAAATAGTCCACGTTACTGTCCCGAATGGCCTTCAGGATATGAGTCTTCCCATCCACATCAAACCGAATCTCCATGTCTTTGAGACGAAGTGTGACTTCCTCAAGGGAATGAAGCCACTTCATGCCCAAAACTAAATCAATATCTCCCATATTCACTACGTAATAATCAGCCTTGAATTCATAATTATTCAAGCGCAAAGGAAGATCCTTAATCATACGGTCACATCTGAGAGTGTAACCATCAGCCACCTTAACCCGAATGCCCTCAAACTCCTCGGTCATGAGTCCACGCTTCTCCAGAAATCTAGCATCAATAAAATTGTGGGTGGCTCCTGTGTCTAGAAGGGTGATAACCTTTTGACTCACCAAAACTCCACGAAGTCTAAAAGATCCCTCTTGCTGAATGCTAGACAACCGTGCCTCCTGGATTTGGAGCTCTGACTCTGCCTCTGCCTTAGGCTCTGAAGCCTCTGATTCTGACTCCTCAGAACTCTCCTGCTGTTCGGAATTCTCAGATTCCGAATCCTCGTAATAAGCCCACATAACTCTATTGGCCTTACCCTTAGGCCGCAAAAGACAATCGTGGTTAGCGTCGTAGGGACCTTTGCAGTAGAAGCAAAGCTTCTTCCTGTGCAAATCATTAAGAGTCTCACGATCCAAGGGTGCTGCTGATTTACCCTTTGAGTCACTCTTAAAATCAGATCTCTCCTTATTCTTATTAAATCCCTTATTGTCCCTGAAGGAAGTAGTATTTCTGGAGTTGAACTTGCTAGATGGTGCTGCAAGTTCCATGCTGCGTGCCTTCTTCATAGCTTCCTGTAGTGAAAGAGGATCAAATGCCTTGATCCAACCTCTCAGTGGTTCCAACAATCCCTCCACGAAGAGCACAACTAGACGCCTCTTTGATATGTTGGGAACCATCACGGACAATCGTTGGAAGTCTCCTATGTAGGCCTCCAAACTACCAACCTGTCTCAACTGGGCCAAGTCTCTGAAGTAAGACTCATGATCCTTCTTGTCGAATCGTTCCACCAATCTATCCACGAACTCCTGGTAAGTGGTGATACGATCGTGCTGAAGTGTCACCATCCCATGATGCCACCAGTCATAAGCTGCTCCCTCAAGGTGCAAGGTAGCATATCTGATAGCGTCCTCCTCTGCCATGGGACGTAATGTAAGGAAAGTATCCAGCTTACTAACCCAAGTCTAAGCTGTAACCTTACCACTGCCATCAAACATAGCTAATGTGAGCTTGTTTGTGGCGTGCTTCAGGTCACCATTATGATGCCTAGGCCTCCTATCCGGCCTGTTCCTGTAATGCTCTCGCCTCTGTGTGATAAACCTGTCAAAAGTAATCCTCTCTCTGACCTCTGGGGTCAATAATTCCCACTCGTCGTTCGCTGCCATAAGAATATCAACAAACACTGCCTCAGGCTCCTCATCTACCATAGGCCCATCGGGCTCCTGTCTCACAAAAGTCGGACAGGTAGGCCTATCTGCTGTCCGTGACACAGTCCTGGGTATCCTCCGTGAACCTGCATCACTCCTGGCCTCATCACGTCGTGGTGATGGCCTCCTAGGTGAACCAATCCTATGTATTGCCATGGTCAACTGCTGCAATACATCAGTTACCTGCTGTTGGCCTATCTGAAGATCTCTAAGAGTGTGTAAGACCTCTGCATCATCATCCCTAGGGTTTTGAGGAATCTTTGTTCTGTTAGCCATGGTACCCGACTGCCTGTTCACTCCCTGTTCCCTGTCAATCGAGGCTCTCCTATGAGTGTAATATCTGTGAGGCCCAACCTCCTGTGGCTGCATATGAATCCCAAACCCTCAGGCTGGCAGGAAACCACTCTGATACCACTGTAGAAACCCCTATTCTCACTATTTCTGAAACTGCTTGTTTTTGATTTTTTTGTGTTTTTGCATGCAAATATAGAATGCGATTTTGAAAGAATATTTCTAAAACAATTTAAAATAGAATACTGGAAGAGTAAACTGAAGCAGATTGATTGCGGAAATGAGCACACAGGCTTATTATTACTTTCCAGATGATTACAATACTGAAACCCTAACATGTAGGCTAAAAAGAAAAGCAAATTTCAATAACTAAAAACCTGATTGCAGCCGCCATAATGAAGCTTGAAATGGTACGGCCCAACTGAGTGCATTCTTCTTCCTCCTCGAAAATGATGCGAACTCCCTTTGAAATGCTAGGCGTCCAAATTGGAGAAGACCAAAAGCCAGAAGACAAGGCGTCCAAGCCTGTAGAGAAAGTACGGCCTCCAAGATGTGAAAAGTACGGCCCTAAACCAGCAGCAACAAAATCCGTACTACCTTGGGAAGTGCGCCAGATATCTGAGAGATGATGGCAAATGAAAAATATTCCTTCTGGAAAGGAATCGATCCAAAACTCTGACTATTAAGAACTCACATGATGATCTGTAATAACCTCTGAATGAAGTTATTCAACTAAAGGCAATAAATCAGCTGATATCTCTCAGCCTTTGAACTGCAACACTGAAGATGGCTCGTTCTCCAATGCAAATAGATAATTGAAACCTTTGGCTCCGTTCTCTGAAGGAAGAATTGATCAAAGTCGTTTTTCATAACCTAATAAAATGAGTTTCTCTCAAAGAAACTTATAATTCCTCAGTTGGGTCGATTTTCCCCAAAAAACATCATTAAAATAAACTTTGAATTCTTCTTTTAATTTTTCCGTAGTTTTGAACGCACTTTTAATTATAAATAATAATTGAAAAGTGGCCCCTCCTTATGTTAGTCGACCCCTTCCTTTAAGTCACTTAAGTTATAATATTTAATTATATTATAACTTTATAATATAAGCTTAAAATTAATTAATATTTATTTTGGCAAATAAATATTAATATCTCTCTCAAAACAGGTCCAAATGACAAACTGTCTGAAGCCAGATGATAAGTGACTGAATCCGCATACGACCAAACCATACTGCTAAAAATAGTAGGGGTGCTCTGCTGAGTGTCTCCACTTACTAAAAATAGTAAGTCAAGCAAATGATGTCCGAACGACCCTGAACAAAAGCCAAACTGAATGATTCTACCAACTGAAGCCAAGCCAAGCCTCAACCAGACCCTCTATCCACCCTATCAGCCTACGAGGGTCACATAATAGGCTAATCTCAAGAACTGAGAGATGTCAACTGGAAGGGTACATTACATAAACTCTTCTTTCAAATTTTATATCTACTTAGAAATCTTCTATGAATTTTCTTTAAATCTACTCATAGATTTGTTCCTAAATCTGCTCAAATTTTCTGCTCAAATATGCTCTATAAGTCTTCTTGAATTAGCTTCTTGAGCCTGCCCAAATCTACTTCATAAGTCTACCTGTGTTTGAGCAATTTGTCTATTGTTCCACTTTGAATGTTGCTTCTAGATGATGCACAGTTCAATCTCATCTATAAGAATCTTAATCTCATATGTTTTCAATGAATGATGTTCATATAAACCTTTTTCACAAAAATCTGCCTGGAATGATTTATTCTTTTCTCCTTATATGTCTTTCACATTCACTTGTATATGTTCCATGATCTTCATTGATATATCTTCATATATTTGTCGTTCTCTCTATCATCCCACACTTTTTATTGATATGTCTTCATATATACATGCATTCTCAGATTTAAATATATATACCCTTTGTCAAATCTGCATATACCTTTCTTTATACCTGTTGGTGTATATGATTTATCTTTGTTTTTTTACTTCACACATCTGCTCAAAAAGGTCTTCTTAAATCTGCCCTGCCCATAAAGCCTTTACAAATGTGCTTTTTTCAACTTCTTAAATCTGCTCAATTACTCTCCCCAATATGCTTCATGAATCTGTTGAGTCTTCCTCAAAAAGTCTTCTAAATCTACTTATTCATTCTCTACAAATCTAAATGTTCTCCACGTCTTCCTTATATACCTTCATAAACTAGTGAAAGGATGCATCTCTTTTAAGAGAGATAACTCTTATAAAAGTCACCACCTTTTCATTTTTGTATATTCCTTTTTACATCTGCATACTCCTCTTTCAAATCTGCATACTCATAGACATCTACCTGCTGGTGTATATATGATTTTTCTTTTTTAAATTCATGCACTCTACTTTCAATCACACTCCACACAACTCTTAATATACTTTGTCCATAGGATGTGACTTCATAAAGATTGCATACTTTCCAAAGGAGGCGTCCTTCTAAATGCATGTCTTTTTGTAATTATAATCGCTGCTCATTTAACTTGTTAATCGCTACCTTCTTAAATCTTAAATGCTACCTTTTAATTAATCACTGCTGCCTTTTTATTATTATCACTATCTTTTAATTAATCTTTGCTTTAATTATCACTGCCATTTGAATAACTTATTCACTGCTCTTCATAATGTATTTTCTAAAAGCTATCTTATATTTAATTTGGGTGATTATATGTATGTTTGTTCATAGGCTGCAAAAAGGAAGTTGACCTAATTAATATTATTTTAATTTTTCCCATAAGAAATAAAAACTTTGCTGCAATATCCATTTTAAATATGAACTCTGCTATAAATAAAATATGAACTCTACTCCTTAAACTTTGATTGTTGTTCCTCTAACAATATTCACTATTCTTCATTATATCAGTCTATGTAACTTGGGCAATTAAAACAAATTTATATACCTTAACTTAGGCACTAATAAGGAAGTCAGCACTGTTATGATAATGAAGTCTGCCATCTTAATAACTGGAATAAAATGATTAGTGGCCTTTGGCCTTTAATGGTTTCCTCTTTCCTTCTTTGACATCAATGACAACAATTTGACAATCTCTCATACTCCTTTTACATCAATATCAATTCCAACAAATATTTTTAAAAACTATCGATATTTCATCATTATTGTGGGACATTTTGGAGCTCTTTTAAACTTGACATTTCCTTATGGAATTCTAAAATAATTTCGATGATGAGGATAAGGACACATATAGGGCTATTGGAAAAGGCTATAAATGTATCAATCCCCTATTGCAAGCTGGTATCCCTATAGAATGTGATGTCCATGTTAAATAATCCTGCATACATCTTTAAGGAGAGCTGGCTTATGTGATGCTCTATTGGACACACACTAATTGGGTTCTATGTTTTGGTAGTTATTTTCTGAGTGAGGTGCCTTGAGCCATGTTAAAGTGACCTCTTTTTCTTATATTTAAGCTTGTATGATAATTTTAAAAATTGTATGAATTGCTCACACATTTATTATTATTAATTTATTACTTTTCTTCTCTCTTGTTGGTGCATTATCTTATTTTTGTATTTAGTTAATTACTTTGTTGCATATTATGCACCTAGGATAAGATAAACTTGCTTAGGTAGGTATCTACTTAGGTAGGTTGCATTGGCATAAGGGGACTTGTACTTCCTAGTTTGGTTGAGATATTGTGTATACATGTGATTACATCTCATTTATCCCACATTGGTTGTACATTCATATCACTTGGTGGTGTATTCTATATATGTACACCTCTTGCTCTAATAGGAGAAACTCAATCTAATTAATCATATCTTATGTCTCTGTTTTGTATATTGCATCCTTGAATAGCATAACATATTCTATCATTTTACTCTATTGATTTCTTTGTGCTTGCCTTTAGCTTTCTTGATCTTGGGTTGTGTTGGTGTACATTTTATCATCCACCGAACACACAGAATAAAATGTCCAAAGACACTCTATCCTCTCTTGAGAAACCACCGCGTATGCTAAGATTGTGAGAAAATCATATGGCGATTCCAAGGATTTTTTTTTTGTCAGGTCTTGACGTGTGGATAAACTTAATGGGCGTTGTGATTTGCTGGTAATACACAAAGGGACTTACGTTAAAGAATTCTTCACAAGTTTGGGACTTAGGCCGATTTATCATTAAAAGCTTCTTCAATGGGGATTTTCAATGTGGATCTCAAAAAATAGCAAAAAGATAAGGGTTTAGGGGATCTATTCTACGCCTAGGAATTTAAGAGACAGTAAAGATTCGGTGATAGGAAAAACCACGCTTTGTTTTGCCTCCTTGGGACAACTACGCAAAGTGGGTGCAATCTTCAAGGGGTGTGATTATAATTTTCAAATCTCGAATGAGACCGAAGTTAAGCTTCCACAATTACAAGCTCAGGCTAACTTTACGCATCAAATGCAAATCATCCATTCGAAGAAAGTATGAGCAATATTTCACCATTGAATCTATACGATCAATCTCGCATTCACTTAACCAATATTCAAAGCAAATTCTACTTAACTTAATTCTAACTCTAATCTATGGTAGAAGAAGTTATGTAACCTTGCTTACTACTTGACAATAAAAGTTATTCAAAGCAAATCATGCATAAGAGCTTTTATTATCGGAAATAGTCTCAATGCAACAATTTCATACACTGTCTCCACACAAATGAAAGTGAGAGATCACAAGTTTAAATAGAGTTTTCAAATTGAAATGAAAGGCCAAGATTAAAACAATATCAACGGCCAAGATTAATACAACCCAACCCTAATTAGGGTTTCCCAAAATAACATCAGATGACAACCAGTAAACAAGCAGTGAAGTGGTAGTTGGAGCTATCTTCAAGGGGAGGCGTCCCTATCTTCTTGGGCAGCATTGTGCTCGATGAATCTGGACACGACCGTGACAACCTCCTCCATCGTGACTGGCGGCAACATGCTTATTCTTAATTCAAGTCCATTCAAATCCTCAGCACATTTGGCGAAGGTGCTCTCCCAATCCGCCTCGTGCCTCACAAAATCATTCTGGATGGCCAAGAGATTTGCCACTTTTGCGAAATCCTGTCTCAAAATTGGTCCAGTAGCAGAGAAGATCTCTTGAACCTTATGCTTCAACCTCTCCAGCTGCATGTTGTTTTCCCGGACAATTTCTCGGTCAAACACATTTGCAGCTATCATATGAATCTTCTCCCAGATTTCTTTAACTTGCTCCTCAACTCTGAGCCCATCCGCCTTCGCCTTCTCCAGAATTTCTCTCCGTATAGTCACTGCCCAAAATCGATGGTGAAAATCATAAGCTGCTCCTGTAGCAATCGCCTTTCCTTCAACCAATTCTTCCCTTGGAACGCCCTTCAGTACCTTGAGGCATGGAATGAGCCTCTCCTGAATGTCTGGAAGGTTGTCCCAAGTTTCCGCCATATCAACCAATCTGGAAAGAAAAGAAGTTTGTCCGGCGTGGCCTCTTAGGCATCTTCTTTATTGATGTTCTAGGCTTCTCCAGCCATGCCTTATTAATATTTGTGGCGCATAACTCGGACCGGCTGTCATACAATCCCTTGGCTTCCTCCTTGGTTTTGTAGATGGTACGGGAATATGCTGGGATGCCAAATGTCTCCTGTATGGCTACCTCGCCAAGGTGAGCTAGGACCCTTCTGTCAGGCGCAATAATTTGTCTCTTCTGAGCATTGTAGTGGATGGCACATTCTACCATTAACTCAGCACAGTCCATCGCAGGCGAGAATCCAGCTGCTTGAATAATTCCATTCCTTACCATTCGTCTGGCAATTGGTGTAGGAAGTCCATCATGTCCATATACTCTTTTCTTGAACTCTATGAAGTCAACATGTCCCAGATCGGTGTCTGCAACATTTTTCCACTTTGAATTTATCTTCGACTCTTGCTGTGCACCTTTGCCGGGGAACTTCATTGGCACCTTTTTCGATGATTCTCCTGCCGTGGTCATTAACTTGCAGTAAAAATACTAACATTAATATGGAGACTTTAAAATATAATTCACTCTCGTGCCTTGTGTTCGAATATTTTACTTTCAGCTCATTAAATAATTAAACTTCTGCGAAAAACCAAGCTGAAAGTAAATGAATTTTATTGAAATTTTAGCCAGAACTTAGCCAAGCTGGAAAAGATAGAGGAGAAATAATGAATTCATCCAATTGAACTCCAAACCTCAGGAAAGAACCTCCGGCTGCAGATCAGATTTAAACTTTGAGAATTTAATCATAAAAATCAAGTGACTAAGTGCGCCTGTCTTGCTGAGAAATTCTACTTTCAGCAAATAAATCCTTCACTTCTTCAAGAAAAAATTACTTCTTCAGCATAAAATTATTTCTTCCTCTAAGAAAATCGATCTTGCCTGCAAAAGAATGAATCGTCTTACAATTTCGAGAGACTAACTTCTCTTCAGTTGTATCTGTGAAAAATGAGTTGCTGAAACTCATTATAATGTTGAAGAATTTGATTTGTTTTAGCAACTGCCTCTTTCTCTCTCAATTTCGATTTGTTTTCTCTTCCTCAAACAGGCAAGTTTCCATTTTTTTTCGAAAAGACTCTATGGCGAGCTTATCCAGGAAAATCTCTTTGATTTTCTAAAATTCGATTTTTTTTGCTAGTGTTTATCTTTGATTTTCGAAATTTTGAAAAAAAACATTAAATGTCCAATTAATTTTGATTTTCCAAGTTTTAATTCATGGCGAATTTAATTTTGCCCATGGATTTTTATCTTTGTCAGGCGCAATTTATTTTCTTCCGATACATGTCTGGCGAATTTTATTTTGTCCAAGGTATTTTAAATTTCTAAGTATTGGAAATAAATTATTAAAATATTTAATTTATTTCCAACCCGTTCGTTTTGGACCCATGGCTATTTTAATTTTTCTCCTTTTTTTCTTTGGCTAAATGTTTATTTTCCAAATTCATTTTAATTTTCGTCTAGCCAAGTTAAAAATTTTAGCCACCTCATCGTTAAATGTTACCCCAGATCCTCATTTTCTTCTGCCATGGTGGACTTTAAATTGTGCAAGGGCCATTTTCTCATGCTGAAATCAATTTTTTCTTGTTTGGACAAATTTCTCTAGGCAAAGTATATGTTTGGATGTCTTCCTTAGGCAAAATTCCATGATACTTAGACAAATTCTCATCCTTTCTAGACAAGGGCGGACTTTCTTGCCTCTTTGCCATGTGCATTTTCCTCTGTGTACTTGGCCAACTTCATCAATTTTTCCCTAGGCACTCATACTTAGGCAAATTTTCTAATCTTTCCTTTCCTTTTTATGCTAGGCGGACTTCACACTTCTTTTTCCATGGCCTAGGCGGACTTCCTCAAGTCCTTTCCATCTTCCATCAAGGCATGGCGGACTTTGTCAAGCATTTGCCTTTCACACTTAGCCAAAATTCGCATTTTCTCCCTCTAAAGCATTAAAATACTTAGCCAAAATTTCAAAATTTTCCCCTTGTAGGCCTTCATACTTAGACAAATTTCGGATTTTTCTTCCTTGGCATCAAACACTTAGCAAAAATTTCAATTTTTTCCCTTTCTCATGCCTAGGCGGACTTTCTAAGTGCCTTGCCAAGGCTGGGCGGACTTTAGAGGTGTCATGCCAAGTCAAGGGTGGACTTTGGACTTCCTTGGACGTCCCTTCTTTCTAGGGCGGACATCATACTTTCCTTGCCATCTTTCCTCAAGGCTTGGGCGGACTTTGGAAGGTCTTTGCCAAGGCTGGGCAGAGTTTGAAGAGTCCTTGCCACTTTTCCCCAAGGCATGGCGGACTTTGGAAGGTCTTTGCCATGTCCCTCATTTTAAGGGCCGACCTTTTAAAACTTCATGCCATTTTTTTTTGACTAAGGCAAGGCGGACTTCATCACTCTTGTGCCACGTCCCTCATTTTAAGGGCCGACTTTATTAATGGCTGAATATTCTCTTGATGGCGAATTTTATATCATAGGCAAAATTTATCACAGATTTCATGCCCTTTGGTTGATTTTTTGGTGATTTCTCTCATGATTTTGACTGATTTTGAACTGGTTTTCCAGATTTTTCCATGCTTTTCCTGATTTTTTATTTGATTTTTGATTTTCACTTGATTTTTCAATGATTTTTTGGTTAATTTTTGATCTAAAGATGGAAAGTTGACTCGTTGACCAGGGTTGACTTTCTAAAAATAGAAAAAACAAAAATCCCTAAAAAATAGGGAACCCTGTTTGGTCCAAAAATGCCAAAAATGAAAAAACGAAAAAGCAAAAAAGCAGATTCCCTAAAAAATAGGAAGTGTCAAAATTGGCCCAAAGCACAGGCGATCCTCGTTGCTTGGGCCTTCTGAGCACTTCCATGACGTTTATGCACTGATTCAAGCATGGATTATTGACTTGGCTCAGATGACTTCCAAAAGATTGACTTGAAACTCTGAAAGAAGTGACCTCATGAAACCGTTGCGTGGAGACCAAAACCCTAAAAACTAGCAAACTACTGGGGGTCCCCATTTGCAATGGGGCGATGTGTGAAAAGGTCACAACAGGGTGCTACCTTCACAGCCAAATCTTACATCTCCGACTTTTATAATAATATGATTTCAAGGATAGGTTGTCATGTCCCCGTTTCTAATTAAATTAAGTGGGAACGCATTTCTTTATTTCCTATGTGCTAAGAGGATAAAGTTAGGGAAATAGTTTAATAATAATATTTTAAGTTGGTTCCAGTAATTTTGTTTTAAAACATTGTAAAGTTAAAAAGACTATGAAATACTATTATTATAATAAAGTGACCATCTAAATGGGCATTATAAGGCCTTGTGCAATATTTTATTTAAAAAGTGTTTTTGAACACTTTGGACGGAATTTTTGGAGGGAAAATAGAAATTCAAATTAAATGGGCCAAAAGAGGAACTTGTAAAAGGAAAGAGAATTGCTCAAAGAAAATGGTTTGTTGTTATTGAAATCAAACTCTTTTTCGAAGTTTGAGCTCTTGAGTTCATCATCTCACCAGAGGACAAAAACCTTTGGAATGTGGGAATTTGGAAGATAAAAATCCTCTTGGCTTCCAATTGGGATTGGAGGATGAAAATCCTCTTGTTACTTTGAGGTGATTTCATTCAGGAATCACATTGGTGCTAAAAGATCGCAGCTTATATCCAGTTTTTTACAATGTGGCTAAAATGTTGTTACAATGTTGCTATAGTGTGATAAGTGTTTATTTAAGTTTGATAGTATATCAGCTTGGTCTACAATTGAAGGTTGTTACTGTGAGCATTCAAATTTTGTAAGTAGCCTTAGTCAAATATGGACATTATTTGTATTTGTTGTCCTTTTCTGTCAACCAACTGTTTTGGCAAACTTGTGAGTCTAATTAATTTGTTGTTTATTGGTGATCTGAATATTATATGCATACGGGTTCAACTGCACATTGTTGTTCATATTAGTAATTTGTAAGTACTCAGCTGCTGCAATATTAGAGCATGTGATGTGAAGGATTTTCATATTTATTTCTGGTATTTACTGCTGCTGTTCGGTAGTTGTTATTGGTGTTAAATAAAATACTTTCATATGAGGTGTAGTCATAACATTATAACAGCAATCAATGTATTTAGCATTATGTGTTGCGTTTCAATCAATACTTTGCATTCCTATGTGTGGAGCATTTATATTATTGTAACAGTTGTGGTGAGTTAAGTTTTGGCATCGAGATTTCATGAGTAAATATTCTTGTATATATGTTTGATCTTCTAAGGCATTGACAAAAGCAGTTTTCATTCATTAAGTGGCAATTTGGTTGTTGATCATCATTGCTGTTTATATTGGAAAATACAGTGTTCTCATTATATTCAGAAAATTCATAGTGTGTAATCCATTGGCGTGTTCACTGTATGCTCTCACCTTCCCCTCACAGGATCTTAGTGATCAGAGAGTGGCAAGTTCCCGACCCTAGCCTAGCTAGGAACCTCAAAAATTAAAAAATAACTAAAATTTGACATTACACAGGCCTCCTCTTAAAGGTAATTTAAAATCAATCTGTTGTTAAGATTAAACACTTCTGGTTCTTTGATTATGGGTTTTTGAACCATCAGATGTTTGATTTTGTGTTTCATATTCCTTAGAGATTGAGATAAATGTTATTATTGAAGCTTTTTCTTGAATGTAATGGAACTGGAGATGGAGTTGATACATGCCCTGCATTAACTTTGCCTACTGTTTTAGCTACATAATAAATATTCTTGTATGGAAAGTCTTTTATTATTTAAATTTGGTTAAAGCATGTCATTTGGAAAATTGTGTTTTTGTCTTTCTTGAAACTAGAAGAGTAACAGATCTCTAATATGTTGATGCTTTGTTCTAGAGTTGCCGGTAATGTTGTCATCTAAGCTATTACCTGAGATGGAATTGGAAGAAACATCTAGGAGGCAACAAATTCTACAAGGCATATCAAGCCTTCCTGTTCAAACACAAGTTGAGAAATTAAAGGTGCTGAATTTAACATCAACTGAACATGTAATTCATATTAAATATAATATAGGAGCGGGTTGATAAAAAAGGACAAACTTTGTCAGATTGTTTACACATAAGTGATGAACTTAAACCTGACTTGTTTCTATTTTAAATGGTTCAGAGCAGAATAGATGCAATTGCAACAGCTTGTAATAATGCTGAAAAATGTATATCTGAAGCTCGCAAAGTCTATGGGCTGGGAGCACGTCACAATCCTGGTATTATTCCTCAATTAGACAAACTTCAGGCCACAAAGATTGATGAGCAGGAGAAGCTTCTTCGATCTGCTGTAAATTCTGGTGAAGGTGAGGTGTTGTTTTATTTGAGATCTATTATTTGTTCTATCTATATGTAAGGCCCCACCCTGTGTGTGATTCATTTTACTCTACTTTCTTATGTACATCCCATTAACCAATGGTTAGATAAATTAAAATTGATAGATAAAGTGACAATGTGTTGTCATTTATTAGTTCTAGTTGGTATTATGCAGTTACTGTTACTGCTTGAATGAAATATTTAACCCTATTTAAACATTTAGTATGTTATCATAGTAAATATTCCTTGAACTCATTAAATTGTTTCGTTGAAAATAACTCTCTATGCACTTGTGTTGATTCCTATAGAATTAGAATTTCATGTGTAAATTGAGTGACTATTTGTCACTATTTATCCGTGTAGAAAGGAAGATGCATCTTGGATTGATGTATGTAGTTTTAATATTTTATTTAATAGGAAGTATGATAGGAATTGTCATTATTATGTGATTTAAACAATTTTGGTTTCATTTTGGAATGATACCATGTGGTTGCACTCCACAAAATAAAAGTACAATTGTTGAGAGAAAGAATTAACTTGAATATTTGTTTTGACTCTAATTGCTAGGTTATACAAATATGTGTTGGATTTAAATAATCATGGTTGTGAAATCTAGGAGATATAACTTCAAATGGTTAAAGCTAAGTGGCAAAGGTTTATGCATTCAAATATTCAAGAGAGAGTTAGGATAGATCCAGTGGTGCATGCAAAAACATGCTTGAGGTGTGTAAGTTTTATTAGTATCAAACATTGTCACTATTAATTAGAATAGTATCAATTTGATTAGTACAGATTATTGCTTACATTGTTACCACTAGTTGATATTTTAAAAAAGGATAGAAATCATTTATCATTAGTATAATGTTTAATTGATCAATAGAGGAACATTCATTACAAAACACAGTCTAATTTACCCAATAGTTTGGGAAGTATAAAATTATCTTTAACAGTTATTAAGATATCAAATTTATGTTCTAACATAATATCAAAATATAAATCAATTGAAATAATTGAGTTGTAGTACTCAACATAACACCTAATAATCAGTTACCTACACTTAAACATCGACAACTTTCTTAAATACCACATAAACCTTAATAATAACAACATTAATAATAATCAATGATGTGAGGATAATGATCATATTTAATCGAATTTCAAGTTAGATTGGAAATCTGGGTTGGTTGGTTCCTTTAATATGTAGGCATGGGCTAGGCCTTGATGAGGGTTGGGTGGATGCAATGCATGGGAAGCTGCACTTGGCCCTTGGTAGAACCTACAGCCAAGATTCGATGCAACACTTTAATTCCTTACCGCCCAGCCACATAGGTAACTATTCACATGGATGCATTAAAGGAGGTTAGTTGTGGAAATTTGGGAGAAAGCTGAATCATTATTATTTTTCGGTATTAATGAATGGAGGAAAGTATCAATGCCATCATTATTTTAGCTGTTGATGAGCTGGAGCTCTCACTCGCTTGGGAAGATGGCATTGTATTCATAGCCATGATTAGACTTCGGCTCAGGGCTGGAGCAGGGGGATTGTGATGGCATTGCTAACATTTACACTGAACTGATCGTAAAAAGGTAGCCTCAAAAGATTAAGGGATTTTTCTTTTGGCCACAAGATATATGCTGGTTGACGTGGAGGCAGCAACTCTCGATGGCTCTGTGAATCGTTCTCTGTCAGGCCTTGTTAAGGATGGATCTGTATGAGCATGTTGAATAAGCAGCTGATAGGTAGGCTCATGTTCATTTTTTTTGTCTGAGCTAAATTATATGTATATAGCGTTGGATGGTGCATTTTGAATATATGCAAAATAAAAATTTACATTTTATGGAGCACATCTCATAAGAATGGAACTTGGTTACAATTCATCCTCTAATAGAAAGGCCTTTCATTTAATGATACTGCATTATATTCTTGCTTGTAATTTTTGGAATGATAGCAGCAGGTGTCTTTTAGAGCCATGATCTATTTAGTTTTACAGTTAACATTTAAATGATACAAGGAAACCCCTCTATCAAGGTTTCTCCAACTCTAATTCTAGCATCTTCTGCCAAATACTTTTCATGCTTCAAAAGCTGGCTTTCTCGCTAGAATTATTTGTTGATATGATTAATCAAGGTGAAAAGAAAAAGAGACTTTTGTGGCTAGACTTAACTGCACTCAGAGTATTTTTCTCTTACTTTTTTCTTATAGCTATTAATAAATCTTCTCCTCTCTAGAACACAACAATAAATTGAACCCAAACAATGGTTTACTATCATGAAACATCCCTTTGCTTGAAAGGCAAGCGCCCATTTTTCCTCGTACTCTTGCTGCTCTTCATTTCACAAACTGCACTCAAATCTTCACTTGGCCTGTTGAGAGTGTGCATAAACACCAGCAAGAGATAGGACGCTACCAACATTGAATGGGTCCAAAATTCCACAGAAACAAAGGCAACGAAAAGTAAAAAGCCCTCAATTCAACCGAACAAAAATAAGCTCCCCTCTGGAACGCACTGCTTACATACTCTACATGAATTCTCTCCATTTCTGGCGAAGCCGGAGGGATGGTTATGAGGAAGCTAACATCATTTTAATACCGAACACATTGTACACGGAAAAGAAACACCACCAGCAAACAACTTAACAAGACTAAACACTTGACAGAAGATGTGATGGGTCCCCTCATCCCATAAAATGGGAGACTGTGCACCATTCCATGATTCAAAATAGTTTTGTAACAAGTTTTTAAATTCTCCCTTAATCACTGATGGCATCGCCTACAACAAATACCTTTATCATTTTATGGAGTTGAGATGAATGCAAGATGAGGTCTTTGGAATGGTTAGTGTTAGTGTTTTATAGCTGCGGGAGTTATTTCCTTAAGCTAAATTAATCATAGGCAGGCCAGCCTATCACTTGTTAAATAAAATATTATATTCAAGTAGAAGGTTAGCTCTAGAGAAGAGCACCTAGTTTGGTATATAAAGGAGAAGGTGTCTCCTCATTTGATCATCAAATCAATTCCATTCCAATTCAGCAGCAGGTTTGCATTCTTCAGCAGCAGATCTGTTTCAAGAAGAAGTGACATTATTTGTGTCTTCAAGATTCGCTTCAAGGAGAAGTGTCATTATTCGTTGTATTAGACTTGGCCTTTTCTAGGGCCTGATTTTCTATGCAATTTCTGCACTTATTCTTCTGATTTATAAGAGAATATTTTGCTGGGTTTTTTCTCCCTTGAGTAGGAGGGTTTTCCCAAGGTAAAATACTGTGTTCATTGTTCTATGTGTTGAATTTTTGCTTATTTGCATTTCTGATCTGAAAATTAACATGGTATCAAAGCGGGTTCAGGAAATCCGATTAGATTTGTCTAAGCAAACATTGTAGGTTGAGGGGAACTTCACAAAAAGTCAGAATTGTATGAGAGGCAAATTTAAGATTCATGGTACTCAGGAGCTTAAGCCAGATCGCTGTCATGAGAAGATAGAACCACTTATGCAGGAAATTGTGGTAATCAGGAGTGAACAATAGAATTTAATTCAAAGGAGTTAATGCAAACAGTGGTTCAATAGGCATGGCCATTTGGATAATCGAGAACAATAGCTAGAGTCACATATTTGTTTGAGAGGTGAGTTAATAGGCGCCATCTGAATCTTTCATTCTTATTTCCAACTCTACCAAAGGTGATGGGATCGAGAAAAGATAGATGAGTTTCTATTTATTGAGGTGCTTGTTTGGTTCACGGGAAGGAAACTATCATGAACCCATGAAGAACAGGTGAGCCTCTACCTAATATTCCATCAAGCTGAGACTCCAAGTCCATCGCAACTTCTTGTTACATTAGAAGTTTACCAAAACTGGAGTTTGATATCTCTTTATTTTGCTATTACAAATCAAGGGAAGCAACTCCATTATGCGGTAGCGTTGTAAATGTGAAGGAGTTAGTATCGTAGTGAAAGAAGAATTGTGGGAGTTGGAAAGCCAAGATTGGGAGTAGCTTGTAGAAAGAATCGGGCTATTCTTTGTGTTGCCGTTACCTTCAATTGAATGCCATCTTAATTGGAATTTATTAGAATTTGAAGGGAATAAAGTAATAGCTTCTTCCTTCACTTTATTTGGAGGAGTTTCAAATGCATTGGAGAATGTTGTCAATATCAGAAAGGGAGGAGTCTATGCACAATCTGGAAAATGTTGGAAACGTTAAATAAGCATTCTAAGTTAATTAATCATCGGGCAATATTTCATTTGTCGAAGAATTCTGGGTTGTTTGCTATTCGATGCCATGCTCCATGAAAGAAGGTAGTTGTTAAACTTGGGAAAGCCGTA
>VDFB02053221.1:0-31550 GCA_007258455.2 Sequoia sempervirens | reverse complement strand
CTGATTGTTTCAAGAGACTAGAGGCCTTGGAGGAAGCTATGAGGAGACATAATATTTTAGTTCCTAAGTCTTCTTCCATGGGCAAAGGATAAGCTCTTTCCGCGCATTCCTTGCATTGATCTATTTATAGTTGGATTCTTGATTTAGGTTCTTCACATCACATTACCAATTCATGTGATCTTCTTGATTCTATTGCTCATACTTTTACTTCTCAAATCATGGTTGGAACTCTTCATAAATTCTAGTTTTTCGATTGGCTCCATTTAGATGCTAGATGGTTACATTGAGGATGTTCTTCTTGTTCTTGATATTGTAGTAAATCTCCTTTCCATATATCAAGTTTTCATTATGTTATAGGATCTTGAGAAGGTTGTTTCTACAGGGATAATTGATCACATGAGAACCATTTGTATCGATTTGATGGCTTTGAGTCTTGATCGAGTTCTTCCTTTATTGCTCATGGTTATTTAATGAGAAAACTTTGGCATGAAATATTTGGGTGCTTGAACTATAGATATCTTTAATAGATGCACACACATAACTTAGTGGTTGTTCTTCCTAAGATCTCCTGCATAATGGTGTTTGTCGAGGTTGTGTTCTTGGAAAACAACATCAAGATCCTTTTCCTAAGGGTTAAGCTACACACACAACCATGCGCTACATGCACAACCACACCCCTTGTGTTGGTTTATAGTGATCTCATGTCCTTTCCAACTAATTTTTTAGGGCTAAGTATGTGCTCACTTTCATTGATGATTTTACCAATACACATGGGTCTATTTTTTGAAGTTCAAGAGTGAGGTTTTCACCATCTTCAAGACCGTTAAAGAATTTGTGGAGAATTAGTCAAGTTTTTCTCTTCGAGGTATATACATAGATAATGGGGGGAGTATGTCAATCAAGCATTTCAAGATTTTTCTAGTGAACATGGTATTCTTCATCAACATATGGTTCCTGACACCCCTCAGCAAAATGGTGTGGCTGAGAGAGAGAACATGACTTTACGAGAGATGACCAATTGTATGATTCGGTCTTGGTCCATGGCTTTATTTTGGGCCAAATCTATCATTGTGTCAATTATATTCAAAACTATATGCCTCACAAGGTAGTGTAGGATATGACTCCTAAGGAGGCTTCGTCCCATCACAAGTCTAATGTATCCTTCTTCAAAGTATTCAGTAGTGAGGCTTGGGCATTCATTCTGGATGGTTGAAGTAAATCAATAGAGAAGAAGAGTTAATGGTTCATTTTTGTTGGCTATTGTGAGGATGTGAAGGCATACAAATTGCTTGATCTTGATACACAAGAGGTTCATTTTTTTCATGGGTAAACCCACAAAAGTGGTTTACAATTTGAGTGATGAAGGAAAAGTGGCAAAAAATGACCCCATACAAAAAAAAATTGGTTTTGGGGGTTCGAATGAACCCTAGTTCGTTTGAACCAGTTAAATGCAAGGTGGGCCCCATTACCTCCAAATAACCAAAGAAAAACACTTTATGGGAGGGGGTTCGAATGAACCCTGGTTCGAGCGAACCCCAAGGGGTTCACTAGAACCCCCCCTAGTTCGCCTGAACCCCCTAAATCCCACCTTGGCATCCTCTGGCATAAAAAATGTTCAGATTTTTGTGTTTCAAACCTCGAGTTGAGGATGAAAATGAAGGAGACTTCACAAACCCAACTATAATCAAGTAGTCCTCAGAACGAGCTATCCAACGATTATAATTTTAATATGTTTTGGTTTTATTATGTATTTGTTTTTTTAGTTTTATTAAACATAGGTTTTTCACCGAAAATCAAGCTCTTTGTTCTGCACATGTGGAAAACTAGTAGATTATCAAAAAAAAATTTGAAAAATATGAGTGCACCAGATATTGAAGTCCTTGATCTAACAAAAAAAAAGAGTTTCGATACATACAAAAAAAGTTACATGTTATACGATCGGGCTATGTCTGAATTGTAATTGGTTTGACTTCAAGGCTTGATTAAAAAAAAAATTCAATAAAAACTATCCCCAAACAAGTGGAAGCATTAGATATGAAGTTACACAAATCCTAAGTGTTGAAAGAATTAGAATTTTATCCTTCATGGAAAAAAGATTATACCGCATTATATGAGTGAGAAAATACTTTTAAAATGTTGTTTTTCTAAAAACTATGGATTTTTCAAGGGAGATGGAAAAAGAAGTGCAATATGATTCCAAATTTTGAAAAAATATATTTAGAATCTACAGACAAAATGTC
Source organism: Sequoia sempervirens (assembly GCA_007258455.2). Lineage (NCBI taxonomy): Eukaryota > Viridiplantae > Streptophyta > Pinopsida > Cupressales > Cupressaceae > Sequoia > Sequoia sempervirens. The sequence continues at coordinate 29,310 of VDFB02053221.1, read as the reverse complement.
ACGAAACTCTAGTTTGCATCATCTTCAAATTCCTCACAGTTTAGCCACTATAGGTGCCCGAAAGTGAAGATTTACTTAAAATAAATTATTTTAGTGTCCAGTTTGGCCAAAATTTGTAAACCACTATTGTGGGATCACCCTCATGATGTTTAGTTTGTTGATTTTTTCACACAAATGGATCCTCCTTCGACTTCTTCATCACAACCTACTCAATCTTATTCAATTGAGGATATTTTTCTTCTTGAGGAAGATTCTGATGATGGTCTTGATCCACCTCGCCCTAATCCACCCACTAGGCCATGATAGGCTCATACTAATCTTTAGGAGGTTGGTCCTCTTGTTGGTGATCACACAAACACTCGCCATACTCGTTATCGAACTTTAGGAATCAATCTTTTAAGTTATGTCATTTTGGATTATCCTTAAAAGTTTTCAAATGCCTCAAGTATTCTTGAGTGGGATAGTGTTATGGCTGAGTATTCTTCTTTGATGAGAAATCGTAATTGGGATCTCGTACATCTTCCTAAGGAAAGCAAGTTGGCTCAATGCAAATGGGTGTATCATACCAAATATGCAAATGATGGTTCCATTGACAAGTACAAGGCTCATCTTGTTGCAAAGGGGTTTCCATAGGTTGAGGGAATTGACTATTCAAAGACCTTTTCTCTTGTTCCTAAGATGGATTCTATATCTTGTCCTTGCTATAGCTACCTCTTAGGGATGATCAGTGTATTAGATGGATGTAAAGAGTGCTTTCTTGCATGGAGATCTTCATGAGAAGTAGCCACAAGGTTTTGTGTGGGACTCTTCACTTTTTTGCATGATTCATCATTTATTGTATGGTCTCAAACAAGCCCATAGGGTTTGGTATGATAAGATGGATAGTTTCTTTCTTGCTTCTAGGTACACTCATTGTCATTTTGATCCTACAATTTATATTCAAATACATGGAGAGTATCTTCTCATTCTTGTACTCTATTTGGATGATTTGATTCTTATAGGGAGTTCCACTTCTATGATTCAGAGTACTTAGCAAGCATTGATGGAGCGTTTTGATATGACTAACCTTGGTCTTTTGCATTCCTTCCTTGGTCTTCAATTCATCAGACTTGTAAGGGGATCTTTATTTTTCAATAGAAGTATGCTCTAAGATTTATTTCAAATATTTGGTATGGCTGATTGCAAGACTAACCCTACACGTTTTTAGTCAGGTGTTGTACTGTCTACCAGTTGTACTACTCCTACTGTGGATCCTACCTTGTATTGACAATTGGTTGGTAGTATTTTGTACTTGACACATAGTCATCCTAATATTTCCTATGCAGTTGGCCTTGTCTCTCGTTTCTCTCATTTCTCTCAGGAGCTTGATGAGAGTCATTGGAAGGCAACCAAACATATCTTATGATACTTTAAAATCACTACACATTTCAATATTCATTACACATCAAGAGTTTTTCAGATTGTGGGCTTCACTGAATCAAATTAGGTTGGTTATATCAATGATTAGAAGTCTACTTCTATCTTTTTCTTTTGCCTTGGTTTTGATCTAATTACATGTTCATGCAAGAAACATATTGCTATTGCATTATGATCAACAAATGCTGAGTATCATGCTACATTTTTGGATAGCTAGGAGGTTTTGTGGCTTCATCAATTGATGATTGAATGTGGATTTCCTTCCACTCAGCTCACTACTCTTTGGTGTGACAATCAAAGTGTCATCCATATTTCTCATAACCTAGTGGAGCATCAATGTACTAATCTGAAGTGTAAAAAAATGTGTCCCTTTACATTTTCTCACTTATTTGGGCCCTCCTAGTTAAAATGGACCTAATTTTTCCTTAATTTAGTGTTGTAAAATGTATTTATTTACACTTTCACACTTATTTAGTGCTCCTTTAATTAATTGAGCTTAATTATGCCATAATTGGCCATATAATTAATTTTCCAAGCATATTTAATTACATTTTCCAAAGAGGAAACCCAACATTCATAATGCCTTAACATAACACTTCAACTTGAGCAATGTATGTCCTAGGTTTAGGGACCTGAGGCCCATTCGCCCATGGGTGAATGGGTCCTCCCTAGACCTTAGGACCTAAATTTAAATTATGTTTTTGGTGGGATTTTAATGTCTCTAAGTGTATATTCAGATGTCAGCTTGTGATATTTGAACTTCGAGAAATTAAGGATACATACCTATAAATATAAAGTTATTTCACTAAGTTTCATCTAAGCAACCATGAAGATTTTGAGAAGAACCTAGCAAGTTTATGAGATTTCAAGAGCACTTTCAAAGGAATTCAAAGGAATATTTATTAGAGTTTTATTGCAGCATTCAATATCCAATCATCATGTCAAATTCTTCTTGCATCATGCATTTTTGTGGAGCTAACATTGTGATGTAGGTTTCATGATCCACTCAATTTTTCAAAACATTACTTCAAGAACTTGATTCAAGATAAAGATTCACATCCATTTTAGCCATTTCATGCAAGTTGCAGACCTTCATTCAAGGACTTATCCAAGGGTTTGTTGAGTGGTAACATAGATTTCTTCATTCTTCATTCCCTCTTTCATGCATTATTTCATTTCAAGGTTTAATTACCAAAATGAGGTTTGACCAAGGAAAACCCTCATTCACCAAAAAAAAAATCCCCTCTTATGTTGTGATTGCAGATTTAGGTTGAAGAAGGCTTGAAGATATCTTGAAGAGAAAAATTGAAGAAATTGTCAAAGTTGCAAAAGTTGTCAAAGTTGTCATCTTCTCATGGAAACTAAGATCTCAAAATCATTTCCGACATTCTGACTATGAAACTTGGACAAATTTGAAGATTTAGATTTGTATCAGAGGCTCCTGAAAGCTATAGAAAAACCTTGCACTTGGACCCATTCACCCATGGGAAAATGAGTCCCAGATCTGCTTCAGAAAAACACTTTTGGTGATTGGTAAACATCATTTTGTCCTTCTCTGATCTACAATTTGATTTTTGGTTCTATTAGTATTGAGCTTAATATTGTTGTTTCAAGTGTTAGATTGCATTTTAGTGTTGATTTGATATTATTAGTTTTTCTCCCCAAAGTGTTGTTTGACCTTGACCCCTATCCTTCAAGCATAAAAAGAAACCAGTAGATTTCCCCCATTGAATTGATTCACCTAAGGGTTGTTAGTCAATTCTTTGTGGGGATCTCGTTTCTTGAATGAATTAAGGAAAGATAGGTTACCATAGTTTCCATACTTTTCCTAATTTTATGGTAAGCCCCCTATTTTGCACCCTTTCATAATCATATTGAGATCTACATCCACTTCATCAGGAAGCTCATCTAGGATGGTGTTCTTAGCTTGGAGTACTTGCCTACGAAGCAACAAGTTGTAGACATCTCCACTAAACCTTTAGTATTGGCTCATTATCTTTAGTTGTGATCGATGCTTGGGGTGAAGGAATTTTTCCTTGGGGGGTCTTGATGATTCCTTTTGTTTTCTTTGTAGGTTTCCCTCTCTTTTGGAGAGGAGTTTTCTCCCATAGGATTTTTCTCCTTTTCTCCACTTGTGAGAGTTTTTTTTGTACATGGTTACCTCATCAAGCCTTGTTGTTGGGACCCATCTTTTGCAATTTTTGTATCTTGCATTGGTTTGTTCCTTCCTAAATTGCACTTAGGGAGGTGTTGGTGTGAATAAAGTATTGTACCTAGTTAATTCTTTACTAGGGACTTAGGGGACTTATTCACATGTTAAATTTAATTAGGTTATAAGCTTTCTTCTAGAATTCTTAGTTGTCTTTTCTATATTTTATCTTATCCTAGGTTGTCATGAGTTAGTTGTTTCATGTGATAGGATTAAGACACTTTTCATGATCTTGTCTGATCCTATCACTCACCTTGCTTTTATAAGAAAGGAATCTCATGCATATTTTACATCTTGATCACATATTTTTCACATATTGTGAATCTTATATCATATTATATTTTCTTGTTTGGTGGAATAACATCTACTATTGTTGCTTCTCTCTATTACATGCGAAGGTTATTTGGTGTTGCAGATTGAAGATCTTGGTTGCTCACTTCAACACTACATCCAGACAAAAAATCTATAAAATCAAATTTTATGGTGAATATTTTGTGCATGACAAGAGGAGAGGTCTAGACATCATATTAGAAGAGTTAAAGTCCACCTCCCCTCTAAAATTACATAAAGATGATTGATCTCAGACCCAGAAGGCCTTGTAGGGAGAAGATGTAGAAATTCTAAAAGGATTTAGACATTTTATTGAGGTGACTTGCTTCAACATCTTGACTTAAACCCCCTACATGTATTTTTCTCAAAATACTATTTTAAAAATTTGAAGGACTTTGTGAGGATTTGAGGGAGGACTAGAGGTGATATTATGAAGACCAATATCTAGAGGGCCTTTAGAATTCCACAAGATAAGTTTGACAAAGTTTTTAATAATTTTAACTATATAAGAGAACATACCATACATTTAGAGATTTGGTCAATATGCAAGATGTCTAGTACTACCTCAAAAATGCAAAATCACATTTCTTAGAATTTTGATGGTTTTAGCTAATAAATGAGAGGTTTGTGGGAAAGGCAAGGAATTTGAGAGGTTAGGAAATCAAATTTGGATATTTGATACTCCCTTAAAACTTCACATTTCTATAAACACTTGGAGATTTTAATTTTTCCTAGGCAAATGGTCTAACCAATCTACAAACATCTTGAACTTTGGAGCACATGGAACTTATCAATCATTTAACTTTGAAGCACATTATCTATGACCAAGGGAAGGAAGAACAAAAACTAGGGGAGGATTACCAAAAAAATAAAACAAAAGGGGGGTCCACACTTTGCCAAAGAAAAATGGGGAGTGTGTGCAAGGCACAACACTCACAAAATGAAATTTCCAAATGACTTCATTTGATCTCCCAAAACGTGAAGAATTTTTTTTAGCATTTTGATATGTGTAGAGGATACTCAATTGATGGTTTAATTTAAGCCTAGAACTTTTCTATCTAAGGGGATTTGATCTCAGGGGTTGATCCAACACTCTTTAGTCAAACCCCTTTATATGGAACCCTTGAAGGCTTACATCATTAATTTTTTAAGAAATATTTGATTTCAAGGAAAAACCAAGATGTCTCATAAGTGGGACACACCATTTTGGGATCAACCAGGAAGGTCTAAGAAGAAACATTGAACTTCTTTCATTGTGCTTGTTTCAAATTAGTTTTGTTTAGAGTTACATTATGATAGTTTTAAGAAAATGTTAGGAAAGTTCTTATCTAGATGTTAAAGGTTTATTTCTTTTGTAGAAGAATTTAGCTTTTATCATTTACTACTAACTTGGAGATATTGTATGAGCTGGAATTAGGTCATAATTAATTTTACTACTTAGTATCATTTATGAGTTATTTATGGTTCTTGCTAAGATTACAACTACATTTTGTATACTAAATAATGCTACATCTTTTATATTTAATATTCCTTAAATATATAAAATCATTGTCTATGTAGTAGTAGTTCATCTATGCATGTTGTTCTATTAAACTTCTCTTTGTTAGACCTTAGCGTCTCGTATTGAAATATCACTTATTAATCCATCAATGCACTTATCAAGGGTCATTCTTTATAATATTTGTAAGGTCTTTGTAGATTGAATAAATGAGTGTAACCTTGAATCAATTGTTGGCACCTAAACTAGTAAGTCTTTGCATGATTGAGAATTAGTTTTAGGAATGCAACTTGGCTCAAGCAACCAACACATGTGAATATTTCATATTGTTAATGATGTTATGTTGTAACTAAGCTCTAGATCTATACATGCTAGACACTCATGGCTTCAACTATACAAGGCTTGTAATTTGTACACTATGAATTAACTAATGGTTAAAAATGGAATTTTTTGAATATTGTGAAACTGTTCAATCTTCTTAATTTCTCCAACAATTAAGTCTAATTGGGCATTTTGTAGGGATTTTGAGAGTAAAAACTTAATTATGTTCTAAATTGTTTTCTTTGAATGTAAGGGTAATATTGATTTCATATACATATCATCTATTTGATTTATGATATATGTAGATTTCTTGATATAACATATAATATGAAATTTAAGCTACATCTATTATATAACTCATAAATATTTTTTATTTATTTAAAGGGTATTTTTTTATTGGTAAAAGGTCGGTTTTTGAAAGGACCCAAACACTCATACAACAATAGGTCAAGGACTAATAAACCCAATGAAAACCAACCAAATAACATGGCAACAAAGATATGACCTTGCAATAGACTCATCAACACAAGACTAAATAAGAAATACATCAACAATGTGTTTTCACCATTAAACTTGTTTATTCAATTATAAATGGGTCAATATGTTTCCAACCATTAGTAAAAGAAAATGAGATTTAAAAACCTTTTTCTAATTCAAATTTGCATAATTTACATAGCCTAACTTTTAAATTGCATGGCTTATAAAAGAAGACGTTTTTGAGAATTCTTTATAGGTTTGTAAGATGCTTGGGGCCACGTAGTTCGTATTCCAAGGGCAATAGTAGGTTGCTCCTCTCTTGCATGCAAGGGACCATGTGCTATGGTCGTTTGTACACTAAGAAGTCATCCATGGTGTCCTAAATAATCATTGTGGAACAGATTGTTAAATATTATAGGGAACATAACAATTTCCATATTGTTTATTGCTAGTCATATCAGACAAATTGTCCTGTATTTAATTTTTACTTTATTGTGGCCCCTATCTTTTGCTACCCTACTAGGAAAAGATAAATTAGCATTGCACAATCACACCACTAATATGGATTAGGGCACAATCACACCAGTAATGTGGATTAGGGCACAATCAGCAAAAAGTCACAATTCACAGACAGTGATGCCCATTACTCTTGCTGATTGAACTTTCTCTCCTTTTTCTCATTTTAATTGACTGTCACATATCAAATGAAGATTAGATTACTCAGAGATATGCATTTGGCAGCCATGTGCACTGCAATAAGCCACATTGCATCGCAAACCCATAAAAGAAAAAAGAAAAAAATTACTCAACACAAAGTTTCCTCAATGGCAGTTCATGAAATTGCCAAACAGTATGATAAACAACCTAATCCAGCACCTGTACTGGAAGTAATTATCAATTTTACAACTGAAAAGATTCAATTTACATTATCATGTCCAAATTTGCACCAACTAATTGATCCTAAACTAGGGCAGCAAGCAAGCAGCCATGAAAACTGAAACCAAATGGTCTCACACCCACTGTAACAAATAAATGTTAGGTCAACTGGGCATTCCCAAATCCCAGCAATGCAGATAAAAACATGTACCAAGGGTAACCTAGTGTTTTCACAGCTATCTGTGAATTGGTGAATCTGCTGAAATGAAGGGCCGTGTGCTACTCAGAGGGGGAGGCCCTGCCCCTACCCCTGTCCCTGTCCCTGCCCCTGTCCCTGTTCCTGTCCCTGTCCCTGGCAAGGGCATGGCGTTCCCAGATGAAGGCATGGAGGGACTGTGAGTGTGGTGATGCTCGTGATGACCCAGCCACACAAACCCAAAAATCACAACTCCCACCACTGCAATCACAAGAAGAAATGAGCACAGCTTGCACACTTGACCCACGTAGCACATCCTCCTCGTGCTCAGCTACCCTGCAATGAAACTCAGGTGCCCTACAACCAGAGGGCTAATGTCCCAATTGCATGCATGACCCACTAAAAAGCCCGTCTAAAGCTCCACACCCAAATGCAGATCCACCTCCTGCTTTAATACCAGTCTGAGGACTACGTTTTTTTTCCCCTCCCTCCCTGGATGTCTACGGAGGAGGAGGAAAAGAAGATGCGAGTCTGTGCAAATGTGTCTTTTTCGAAGTGCTCACCTCTGACAACGGCAGAGACCAAGGTAAAACCCAAACAAACAGCTCAGCTCAACTGCTACACCACATTTCATTAATAAAGTTGCGGTTCTTCACATGTTGCCAAGTAAATTTAAGCCGGTATTTAGTATTGCTTAACTACCGTGCAAATTGGTTCTTGGTCAAGGAAGGATGTATCATATGCAGAGTTTTAAGGTTGTTTCTCCACAGTTTGTACACCCAGTGTAGGGGTGGGTAATACTAATTGACCTGTGATCATGCAAAGCCCATATTTGCTTAAGCTAGAGAGAGAAGATTCCGTTCAATGTTGTGCGGGAGTGACACCCATTTCCTGTGGGTGCCGTATACGTCACTTTTGTCGCTTGTGTAGGAAATAAGTGGGACCCAAAAGTTGGGAACAGATAATGTTCATGTTCGGGAAAGCTAATAACACTATTTCCCCCCCATGTCCTCGACCTCGAGATCTTTCATTGTTGTGGCTTTGTCTTTGTAGAAGTCTCTTTGTAAGAGTTTGGGTGGATGGAGGGGGGCACCGGGAGAATGACAAAAAGATAAATCTAAGATAAACGTAAAGGCAATTAAATTTCCTTAAGCATTGTATGAGTCACTATAGCTTACTTTTATCAGCTCTAATCCTCTTTGCCTTTGGTTCTCTAAGTTCATTGTTTTTTAGGTAAGTAGTGTTTTGAAAGGGCGTTGACTCTTATAAAAAAAAAAGACAACAACAAAAGACAATCAAGAGGAACTCTCTAAGTTCATTGTTATTTAAAGCATATGTGGATTTTATTTTATTTTAAATATGGTAAATTTAGATTTTTAGTCTAGTCTAAGTTTAAAAAAATTATTTATAGGGATCTTTTTTCAATGGTTTTATTGTCGAGACTACTATTGGGGGCCCTAAATTCTCAAGGCATTACTACTATGTTCAATTCAACCCACAAACTCGATGGTCCAACATAGACACATAATTTGTGAGCTCAACGACCCAACGAAGGCACAAATCCTATGAGCTAAGCAACCTAGCAGGGATTTGAACCATGGTGTCTACCACAACAATGTTGTGGTTTGACCACTACACTATACCTTTATCATAGTTGATTAGTTGGGTTTTATTCTATATATGATCTTAATAAGCTTCATGAATTAACTTTGCTTTGAGAATGAATGAGAGTCAACTTTCATATAGTAGAGAAGGTGGTTGGGGTGACTTCAACATTATAGAGCACTACTATTTTTTGGAAATGTATTACTAAATTAACTCATACTAAATTTGACTCTTGGATCTTATGTTGCAACTATTTAGGTATCTTTGACCCAATCTATAATAAATGGAAAGTCCTCCTTGTTTGGGAGGGATATAGTGTTATTAGCTTTCCCGAACATGGCGCGCATTTCTGGTCCCAACTTTTGGGTCCACTTATTTCCTACACAAGCGACAAAGTGGCATATACAACACCCACAGGAAACGGGTGTCACTCCCACATAAGATTGAATAGAATCTTTATACTCTCTAGCTTAAGCAAATATGGGCTTTGCATGATCACATGTCAATTAGTATTACCCACAAACTCGATGATCTAGCATAGACACATAATTTGTGAGCTCAACGACCCAACAAAGGCACAAATCCTCCGAGCTACACAACCTAGCAGGGATTTGAACCATGGTGTCTACCACAACAATGTTGTGGTTTGACCACTACACTATACCTTTATCATCATGTGGGTTTTATTCTTAATCTATAGTTGATTAGTTGGGTTTTATTCTATATATGATCTTAATAAGCTTCATGAATTAACTTTGCTTTGAGAATGAACGAGAGTCAACTTTCATATAGTAGAGAAGGTGGTTGGGGTGACTTCAACATTGCAGAGCACTACTATTTTTTGGAAATGTATTACTAAATTAACTCATACTAAATTTGACTCTTGGATCTTATGTTGCAACAATTTTGGTATCTTTGACCCAATCTATAATAAATGGAAAGTCCTCCTTGTTTACCTAGAACAACTATAGAGATGGCTTCCCCCACAAACTCAGTAGATTAGACCACTTTTATCTCTCTTGAAATCTCACCATTAATACATTCACTAGTTGCTTAGTACATCTTGATCTTTCTACCACTCTCTTTAATCATCTTATAATGATCATCTATATCTAGTTGGTTGATCACCACAAATCACTTATTACTCTCTTTTATGCTTAATGACTCCCACATTTTGTAGCCTCTCTCATTACTATTTGAAATTCAAAACTAGGACCTAATTTTACCAACAAAATATTATCAAATATAAGAATAATATGTGAAAAAGATCACAGTGCTTGGAAAATAACTACAAATATGGGTTAGTACAGGATAATGGGGGTCCAAACTAGGTCTTTAAGTGGTAATGAAAATTCAAAAAAATAGAGTTAGACAACTTGACATAAAAATTTGAATAGGTTATTAACATAATTTAAAATATATGTAAGAACAAAATTTGTAGCAAATTGAATGTAGTTTCTAAGATACTAGTCTTTCTTTGGAAAAAACTAAATCTATTTGGTTAAATTTTAAAATTTCAATGCAGTAGTACAAAATTTTCAGGAAAAAAAATAGGTGTACATCTAACCAACTTAAGTACAAGCAATTCTTTTTTTAAGCTTTCAATATAAGTAGAGGACACACACCCGGATGTGCCACATTTTTTTTGTAAATTTTTTGCATGTAAATAATTAGTTATGAATTTTTATTAGGACTTTTTAAAAATATGAAAACTTGTTTGTTTGACCACCATAACTTGGTAAAAAAATTATGAAATTCATTTTTTTCATCCTATAGTATGGGAAGCATAGAATGTGTTGCATCTTTCAAATTTGAAAAATGTGAAATCATTTGAGAATTATAGATGTTTTTCAGTCAACCTATCAATCAATATTTTATTCATAATGCATGTAGAAAATCAATAATAATTATCTATTAAATTCAAAATAAGACATATCTTGTATTGGTGGAAAGCTGGCAATTTACTCAATAAACCCTTTTCGTTTCATCAAATTCAGATTAAAAAAAGTCATTAGCCACAAGGGAAAACTCTAGGAAACTAAGGAAATTTTTTAAATAGGTTTTTGTAGTTCACTTTCTAGGTATGACACCTCAAAGCCAAATCCCAAGGCAATCCTGAGGGAAATCCTGAGGCTACAGATTTTGTCAAACAAAATGAATATCCATTACATTTAGTGCTTTTAAAATATTTTGTATTATTAATATATAATAAATATATTATATATTAATAATACATAATATATATATATTATATATTATAATATATATTATATAATATATATTATGTATTATATATTATATATTATATATTATATACTATATATAGTATATATATAATATTATATACTACATTATAATATATAAAGTGAGAGATGGTTATCTAGGTACCTAGTGGAAGGAATAGAGGGAGGGAGAGGCCTCAAAGAGAGAGGGTGAGAGGGATAGAGGGAAGGATAGACTTGAGAGAGAGAGAGTGGGTGGAAGGGATAGAGGGAGGGAGCAACCTGAGAGAGGGGGTGTGAGGGATAGAGGGAGGGAGAGATCTAATAGAGATGAGTTATCTAAGTAGGGTGGGAGAAAGAGACTTGAGAGAGGGAGGGAGTGAGGGAGGAAGAGACCTGAGAGAGAGAGAGAGAGAGAGAGTTATCTAGGTAGGGTGGGACGGATAGAGGGGGAGTGAGAGTTATCTAGGTAGGGTGGGAGGAATAGAGGGAGTGAGAGACTTGAGAGAGAGAGAGGGTGCGAGGGATAAAGGAAGGAGATACTTGAGAGAGAGGGGGGTGGGAGAGATAGAGGGAGGGAGAGACCTAGAGAGAGGGAGGAGGAGGAAACATGAGAGAGAGGGGGGCTAGGAGGGAGAGACTTAAGAGACACAGAGAGAGGGGGTGAGAGTGATAGAGAGAGGAAGATACCTAATAGAGAGAGGGGGTGGGAAGGATAGAGGGAGGGAGAAACCTAAGAGAGAGAGACTTGAGAGAGAGAGAGGGGGGCTTGGTGTGGATAAAGGGAGGGAGAGACCTGAGAGAGAGAGAGAGGGTGAGAGGGATAGAGAGAGGGAGCAACCTGAGAGAGATGAGTGGGAGGGATAAAGGGAGAGAGAGACCTAAGAGAGATGGAGTTAGATCTAGGTAGGATGGGAGGGATAGACCTAAGAGAGAGAGGGAGGGATAAAGGGAAAAAGAGAGAGAGATGGAGGGACAGAGGGAGGGAGGGAGAGACCAAAGAAAGAGAGTTATCTAGGTAGGGTGGGAGGGATAGAGGGAGGGGGATACCTAAGAGAGAGAGGGGTGTGGGAAGGATAGAGGGAAGGAGAGACCTAAGAGAGAGAGGGGATGGGAGGGATAGAGTGAGGGAGAAACATGAGAGAGAGAGAGGGGGTGAGAGGGATAGAGGGAGGGATAGACTTGAGAGATAGAGAGAGGGGGCTGAGAGGGATACAGGGAGGGAGATACCTGAGAGAGAGGGGGGTGGGACAAATAGAGGGAGGGATTTACTTGAGAGAAAGAGAGAGAGGGTGGGAGGGATAAAGGGAGAGAGAGACCTAAGAGAGAGAGGGGGTGGGAGGGATATAGGGAGGGGCATGAGAGAGAGAGTGGTGGTGGAAGGGAGAAACTTGAGAGAGAGAAGAATAGAGGGAGGGACAAAGAGATGGAGAGAGAGGATGGGAGGGATAAAGGGAGGGAGAGACTTGAGAGAGAAAGAGAGGGGGGTGGGAGGGATAGAGGGAGGGAGAGACTTGAGAGAGACCCTACCTAGATAACTATCTCTCTCTCACTTCCTCCATCTCTCTCTTAGGTCTCTCCCTCCCACCCTACCTAGATAACTCTCTCTCACTCCCCTCTGTGTATCTCTCAGGTCTCTCCCTCCCTCTATCCCTCCCACCCTACTTGGTTAACTTTCTCTCCCTCTCTCACTCCTTCCCCCCCTCTCTCTCTTAGGTCTCTCCCTCCCATAATACCTAGATAACCCTCCCTCTCTCTCACTCTATATATATTATAATGTAGTATATATAATATTATATATATGCTATATATAGTATATAGTATATATAATATATATTTTATCATTTATATAGTATATAGTATATAATATATTTAATATATAGTATATATTATATAATATATAATATATATTATATATTACTATATATTATATATAATATATAGTAATATAGTATATAATATATATCATAATATATGGTTTATTGAATATATTATTTTTTATTTATTTTTGATTCGCAAGTTTGATTTATATATTAGATAAAAAAGAAGTACAACCGTCTGAAAATGTAGGAAAAGATTCCGCCATTAATTACCAACAAACCCATCCCTACCATCAATACTAAAAAACCACCCCGAAGACAGCCAAAATGAGACCCAACCAACCAAAACTAGGAGATCCCCCCATCCAGAAACCACCACCCCACCATCAAAGCCAACTACCAACCCAAAAGGCCATAAAGGTTTGGCCCCGACCCTGAACATACAAGTCCCAATCACCCAAAATTTCCATATTGGCCATAAAAGACCGGAATTATAAACCCCGAGACTGAAAGAGGCCATTGGACCATAGAGATAAACTCTAAAACTACCAGAACCAACATCTATATAAAGGCATTCACAAAAAAATATTTAAGACAACAAAATCCTCAAAGAATTTTACCCACTTGACATCACCCATGACCATCAAGCCGAATAATTTCTTTAGGAATTCGATTGCCACCACCGCCACCATCCTATGTATGCTCAACGTCGGACCACTCAAGTCAAGAAGAAACGAGAAAAGATTTACGGCCTCGTCTGAACCTCGAATAGCTGTAAAGTCACTGGGCCTTGGAACACCTCTGCCCTCCACAACAAAGCTTAGCACCTCATTTACCCCTCCCACTAGATCCTTGTGAAACATCTTAACCAACAACATTTTAGCCCCCACCTTGGACTCACCGTTGTCCAGAAGAGAGGCCAAAAAATGGGAGGAGATGTGAAGATTGTCCCTGCCGAACTCTTTGTTAGCCAAATGACCAGCTCCCAGAATCATTTTTGTGGCCTCCAAGACTAACAGGTCCTTGTTTGTGAGAATCTGCTTCAGACGTTGGTCTTTAACTTCTCTAAAGGAGGCTTGTCTAGCTGAAGATTTCAGAGAGATTGGTGTGTCTGCCCCAAACTTTTCCATTCCATCCATGGAGACTTCGATGACAAAGCGGGAACACTTCGCCATGAATGCAACTGCCAGAACAAATAAATTCCACTACTAGCTTCCACCACTAAAATTGCCACTAACCGATATAATCAACACAAATGAATGGAATTAAGGGGATGAATTACCCACTAAAACTTTATAGTTCGATTATTGCCATGTACTAACCCGCCGCCATCCTTACTAATGACTTCCCTCGACATGTTCCACATTTAATTCGCATTAATCGACCTTCAGAGAATGATGCCTATGACATCCTCGAGCTCTGGGAAGAGAGTTGTCACCTCCATCACATGACCAACCTCCAAGTCACCCTCTTCTATGTACCCCTTAGCCCTTTCCTTTTCACCACCTCAACACCCAGCTGGCCCTCCTGGCACATTAGTGCAAAGACAAGAAAAAAAAAGGAGGGAGGGGGAGCCCACCCAACCTCCCACATTTATTGAATATATTATTAGTATTAATATAATAATACATAATATTGGGGTGTGTGCACAAATATGTGACACAAAAATATGTCAAATTGTAAAAAAAACATCTAAACTCTCCATATTGCGCTTGCCAAATTTGGAGAGCGCCCAATGGAAAAGAAAAATAAATTAAAAAAAAACACACTTCAAACATTATTTCCTACTCAACCAATGACTTCATTTGGGGTTTTTAGCTCTGCAACTTGTGCTCACCAAATCTCCTTCATTTTTTGCACTCTTAGCTTGCAATTCAAATGAGGATGCCACCAAGACATCAAAGAGGTCGAAGAGATTAAAGAGGTATGCATTTTTATTTTTTTATTTTTGAATTTGATTTTTTTTTAAAAGGTGCAATGCACCCATATTATTAGGGGTAAACACTTTTGATCGGAGCTATGAACTGGGTACAAGAAACCAAAAGATACTACCAAACCTACAAGAACAATGGCCCAACAAAGGTGTAAGGCCTATGAGTACTTTGGCCCAGTGATGGTTTGAACCCTAGTGGCCGTCACTACAACCAAGCGACTTGACCACTAAACCATGCCCTTATCAACTATTTTTGAATCTGAATTAAAATGTAGATTGAAATAGTTTTTTTTTTTAAAAAATGTTTTAATTTCTAGGAAATCAATGTCCACCTCTGAACATTGACAATTCACAATCACCCCCTCATGAAGATCCTCCTGAAGAAGAACAACCTCAAACCCCTCCATCAGTTCATAAGCATCCATAAGGAACCCAAGAAAATATCTTAAATCAAATTGAAAACAAAAAAAGAGAGATTGGAAAATTGATTGGAAGATTAACAGAGCATGTTGAAACCCACCCTTATAGGAGAGGTATTACTAAATCACTAAATCAATTGTATCACTTGTAGGAGAAATAAGTGAGAAAACTAATTTTTGTTCGAATAAGAGGGATGAATTAAAACGATTTTATGCAAGTGGACTTTCCTATGCACAAGTGAAGAAAGAAAAAAATAGCAAAGATGGATTGTGTGCCCTTTTTACGAACCCAAGAACCAATGCACCTCTATCACATGCATGCAGGAGGCTCCTCCTCCATTGGTGCCACCACAAATTAATTAAAAATAAGTTTTGGGAGCAGTGGTGAATGGTTTTTGACCAATCTCCATGCAATAACTATGAGGTACCATAGTATTTTTTGAGCAAACTCTATTGTGAGTTTGTCCTCAATAAGATGCCAAATTATTTTGACATTTTAGACTTCTAGGGTAGAGGTGGGGGCTCCACACATGATAGATTGGGTGCACAATGTAATCCACAATTGGCATTCAGACCCTTGGCCAAACCCTTGGTGGAGCACATCATTGTTCCTTCCATTGTGAAGGATAGTATCTAGGTGTACACATTGGACTCGATTAGCTCACTCACTCAGAAAACTATATAGTGTGTGAGGCCTCTAGTAGAGCTTGATGTGGGTGAGACTTCTAGGCCTAGAGTTCCAGCCCACCATTGTCACTCTTGTGGTGTTGTTTGCACGTATGATGGTGAGAGTGCTCAGGATGCAACTACACAACATACATCAATTGCATAGTAGATTTTTACGACATATGCCTCACTAAATGAAACATTTGACATTGATACTTAGGTAAAATTCAACAAGTTCATTTAATTTTGTTTATTAAATTCTATTTTGAAATGTAAGAATAACTTAATTAGTAGAATGAATATGATAAAAATTTAGGGTTGGAGTGTTGATGATATGTGCACCATTCCTATAAACACCTATATGTTTACGACATTGAGTCCATAGGTATGCAACTAGTATTAAAGAAATAATTATTGCATGTGAATAGTTAAACAATATATGAATGACTGTCTCATAACATGCTTTGGATGTCAAACATTTTGTTGGTGGACCATTGACCTCAACACCTCACTATTCGAGCATCCTCAAACAACTTTCACTCAGGTAACCTTTATTCATTAATGGTGTTGTAAAACAATGTTAGCTAGTTTTGGTAATTTTGCGTGTACAAATCTAAAATAATGCTTAAAACTACATGAAATTACATAACTAGGTTTTGTAAAGTGATGGATGCAGGAGAATTCATTAGTCTTTTAAATAATGAATCATATATTTTTTCTTTGAACTTGTTTTCCCTTTCCTTTCAATTTCAAACCCTTTCACATATTAATTTTTCTATCTTATAGCTTCAATTCTCTGATGATAGTCTCTCCTTTACGGTTTAAAACTGTCATTTTGTGATGAAAAGGAACAAAGGAATATCATTTTAAAGTCTCAAACTACCTTTTGTCATGACTATCTTGAGTTTGATGTGAAGTTAAGGACACTTCAATGACTGCCCTATATCATTTGGCTATCCTTAAATTGAACCTTGTATTTTCATCTATAATGAAGTGACTACCTTCTTTCCTTTAATGCTCTGTTACCCTTGAAGTCTACCCTTTGTATTGAATAACCTTTCTTGGAATCCTTTCATATCAAATCTCCCTTCCATATCTACCCTTACTCATCATGGTTTCACTATTCTATGCATTGCTATCTTCAACCACTTACATGAATTTAGTGTCTAAGAGAAATCCATGGACTACCATTAAATACTTGGAGACCATTGTACTATCAAACTATCCTTTGAATCTTCTTTCTTCCTTGACAGTCCTATCATTGTCATCAATGAAGTGATCTCCCCATTTGAAGCTCTCTTGAGGTCTTGTACACTATAAACAACCTCCAAGACATCTTTCTATTTATTCTTATGAAAGTCTTATAACTTTTGACATATGAATCCCCCTATCATTTTCCTTGATTGTCATTTCTTGTAGACTGTCATATGCCCTTTTTCACTACAACCCTAGCCTCTTTGGTTATTATCCTTCCTTGCATCTTTGACTATGCAATAATACAATAAAAATGTTTCTCCTCATACTAGACTTTCCTATTAGAATGATGACAATATGACTATCCTCAATTAGTAATGGTTTTCATCTATTTCTCTGACATTTGACAAACTACCCCTTGATTTCCTCTCATGCCTTAATCATTGATATTTTATTATCCTAGGTCACTCTTAGGTTGATTTACCTCATAAGGTATTTATGACTTTAAATTTTTAATTTTCCTAATGAATATCTTTCATAAGGCTCCATAGTACAGTCATAAATACTCCCCTTAGGTCACAATATAGTCACAACTATTAGTATGAAATGTCTATCCTTTAATGTATGAATAATAGACCCTTTATTCATAATTTCCTCTTTAAAACATTTCCTTTTCTCTTAAATGGACAAGCCATACTCATAAGGCTCATTGAGAACTATGAATAGTCACAAGACTTCATTGAGGACAAACCATTACACTTAATGAGGATAAACCACATGGTATTTACCTTCATTGTAAACCATAGTCACATTCATTAAGACTCAATTTATCACACTTTCAAATATATAAATCACATTGCTTAACCACTCTCTTAAGGTATTCATCCAAGGTCATAGTAAAATTGTTAAGACTACCAACAATACAAAAGTCTTCATCACATTCTTAAGGACTATCAACAAGATCAATGTCCTTCAAGAATTATTGTTTTATAGGAGAGAATTCACACCCCTCTTGTAAATTCCCCTTTTACACCCCCTACTTTACAAAAATAAAACCTAACTAGGAAAGTTCACATCACCCATCTGCAATGTATCAACTTGGTGCTTGTCTTTTGTGTTGGTGGGGGAATTTTTGTCAGGGACATGAGCGTCGCATGCAGATGTCTGTGTAACGCCCCGCCGTGCGAACCCCAAAGGACAATTAAACAATAAACACAGCACAATTTTTTTTTTTTAAGTAAACATAACATACATGTATTACACATTAAGTCATGACATGAATTCCATTTAAGCAGATTCACTAACACATACATCCCTTGGGGTACACGAAGAGTCATTACTAGACTGAGATCCACACAACAACAATAAAGAATAAAATCTAAAGATATAATCCATAACAAAATAAACATTAACAAATATAACATATACAGGATAATCATTGATAAGGAACCATCTGAGTACATAAATACAACATATGCATAATTAACTCAACACATTGAATAACAACTGCCAATAGCCACATAAGGTTTAATGTTACATTATAATACAATATTCAAGAAGTACAATGATACAAAAGTGTTTCCGAACATAAATGGAAACCATACAACAAGAATCATGATACAAATGAATAGATGAAAACTAGCTCCAAGATGGATACAACTCTGGAGTCGCTGCAACCGCACCAATCCACACCTCTCGATCCTCGACTGGGGACCCAATGGGGTGCTTAGCACGTTCCACCCGACCATGTGAGTCCGAAGACCCACCCCTCGTGCTAGGAGCTAACAAGAAAGAGACCTCAACCAAGAACATCCAAACACGAAAACCACAAGACTCAACAACATACAAAAGTATCATAAAACTCAAGAATTACAAAGACATAATCCACAACATCCAAGAGTCATTAACAAAACTTAAAATCATAAATCTCATCACATAAATCAAAGCAATGACCAATAACAAGTAACCAAAGGATGATCATGAAACACTTCCAAATCAACGGAATATTAGATCACAACTGGAGGTGCCGGTCCCATCTATGGCTGTCCTGTAACAATCAAGGGTTGTACCACAAAATAAGAATATTAGATCACAACCGAGAAGCATACGAGGCATTACCCATCTCGCTATAAATACAATTTCCAAGTCTCAACAAATTATGTACAACCCTTTTAAAATCATGAAACCAAAACACTTGCCACATCAAGGGCCCATAAAGAGAGAGAACATCAATTATCAATCATCTCAAGCCTCTGGAAGCCAAAAGAATGAAAACCCATAAACAAAGGTAAAGTGAAGTAACATGAGTATTTCTCCAATAAGTCCAACACAAGGATAAAATTTCCTCAAATAAGAGAGTAACTCAGAAAAGCCATAAAAAGGGAAGATTCATCAAGGCCCATCCACAATTCAACAATGGTGTCACCTCAAATAGGGGACGCAAAAGAAAATCATCCTTTAAACAAAATCACTTAATAAAACCAAAAGCCACCAACTAGGCATTCCATGGGAGACCTCCATTTTCTCCTCACTAGAACCCCCTTATGATGGTACGCAAACCACTTTTATAAAAACAACAACATAGCAATGACAACAATAATTGCAAGGCCACCAGATCAATTTCAATTCAAATATAATGAGTGAAAACATTGAAATAAGATCAACAACTCCATCCAGACTACATGATCAACTTCGATACAAAAATAAATCAGAAATTCAAGAAGATCAACCATCCACAACTCATAAACCAAAACACGAGTTCCCAATTACATTGCAACAAAATTTAAATGACAAAGGATTCCTTGAATCAAAATTAATCTCCAATGACATTCATACCAATACGGAAATGTCCAAAAACAATCCTTCAATAAAAGAGGTAAAAGCATGCAACCAGGCATCCAAAGGACCAAATTAAAGAACACCTTAAATACTCAATCACTCACAACTCCATCAAACATTCGCATAATAAACAACAACCAAAAATTCAAACAAGAACAATATTTATTAACCAATCAATTAACGACCAGAATTAAAACTTTACAACTTACCCATACTAAGATAATTCATGATAACCATCACAAGTATTCTAAAAATATTATCCATAAAGCGTACTTACAAATCAATCATTAAATGAATATAAGGGAAGTCAATTTTCAAAAGATTAAAATTCCATTCCACCAATAAACTATCCAATTCAAAATTACCCTAATCAATCTCTAACTATACCCATACATTTAAATTTCCCCTTTCATCATACTCACTTAACATACTTCCAATATTTAAATTAATTGTGAAAACCATATAAGGCCAATTGTCTATACTTTTAAAATAACAATAATAACAATACTCTAAATGCTCAAATTACATATTAGAAATTACCACCTTAAAATCTTAAATCTATCTAAATAAATTTACACACATAAATTCTTTTTAAAACCACTACATATTTATATATATTAATTCTTTTTGATGAAGGAAAGTAGAAAGAGAATAGATCTTTTCTAAAATTTCAACAAATCTACAAGACTTAATTTCAAGAATAAAAATGAAAAGATAACTTATTTAATTTCGTAATAAATTCTACTTCTAGAATATTCATACTACAGCGAGAATTAAATAAACCATGCTATCATATATTCGTAAATTGATATTTTCTACTAACTTATCATCTTAAAATTGTAATTTAACAAATTAATAGGAATTATTTTCTATTACAAAATATTTATTCAGAACAAGAATTAAATAAATCAATGTTGTTTTACTTTTGTAAATGATTTTTTTTCTGCTAACAATATCCTTTCCAAGTTGTAATTTAACAAATCAATAAAACGGATTTCTTTCTATTTTATTAATATTTTCCTTGTAAAAATTTCTGCTTTATTTTTAATTAGAGAAGAAATAGAATCTAAATATCTATTTTCTAGATAACAGATAAATTACAGAAAATATAATTTTAAACAAAATAGATTATAAAGATGCATTTGTTTGCTAACAGTTAAATCAATAGAATATCTATTAAACAGATTTAAAATGGTATTTATATATTCCTCTTAAATAACAGAATTAATTAAATTACTATCACAGTAAAATTGTGACATACAATTATAATTGAATAAATCAATAAATCAATAAATATATATATACAAATATAAACATAATTATATATATATATACATATATATATATATATATATATAAGTAAAATTTCACAATATATAAATAAAACATATTTAAAAAGTAAAATTTTGCACATAAGATAAAATGGAAATTTGCACATAATAAAATTTATATTGATAAATTTGAATGGGCATTTTATACCCATACGTCGGCACGGCAATAGCCGCCGCCCGGCCGTGGCAGTCTACGGACTGCCACCGCAGTCCGACAGACTGCTGTGGACAGTCTACGGACTGTCACAGCAGTCTTTCGGACTGCTGCGGTAGCCCGTAGGCTGTCGCACCACCACGACCGGTTGGGTGGGGTGGTGGGTACGGCCGAGGCCGACCCACCACTCAACCCATAAATATATATATTTTTATTTTTATTTATTCTTTTTAAAATAAATTCACATTATTTAAACAACGAAAATTTGAATTATAAATTTTTATCTTTATTTCTTTAATAATTTTAAACAAATTTAATATGACGACAATTCAAAATTTAAGAATTAAATTTCACACTCTATATTTATTTATATATATATATATGTGTGTATATATATATATACATCTTATATATATTTATTATATTACAAATAATTCGAAAACAGAGAATAACAATCAACAGTACAGGTTACAGTATATATATATTTATATGAAAATTGTATTTGAAGAATATATATATATATATATATATATATATACAGCAACCCAGAAATTTACAGTAAGGTAATTATTTTTTTCATTTATTTATTTTTCGAGAACAACCACAGCAATACAATTTATTTCCAGAATCCCAACCAAAGCTTCATTTTAATAAACAACAATCCAAAACCCAACAAATAATTTCATTTAAATAAACAACAGTCTCAAGTTCCCAGAAATTTCAATCTAATAATTGACAGTCAATAATCCAACCAAATTCTATTTTAACAAACAGCAATCCCAATCCCCAAATGAAAATTTCATGCACAGCGAAACAATTCCAATCAATTGCTATTATATTTAATGCTACACAAATAAATAAGAGAGGAACCTGGCGTCCTGCGTTTGAAGTAGATCTGTAGAAGCTCTATTCCTTTTTGCCCGTCCAATCCTCTTCCAATGAATGTTTCCAGCAGCGGCTACAAGATCCTCCCCTCAACTCCAATCTTATTCCTCAATGAGTTCTCAGAATAATAAAAGAATGCAATACTATCACAGAAAGATGACTACCAAATTCCCAAAAATCTGTTGGGAAGAGAATGCCACCCCCTTCCCAATCCAAAATAAAAACTCACACAAGAAGCCTCTTCTGTTTCCTCTTTCAGAGAATACCAACAATCACATTTCAAGAAATAAATCAAAATAATATTTAATCCTTAATTCTTTTTGTTGCCTTTTCATGTATTTCTATTTCATTTTCTTTTATCATGCATTTGATTAAAAATTAAATAAATTTAAATCCACAGAAATGAACTTTTTATTTAAATATATATATATTCATTATTTTCACAAAACTTTATTAATTAATTACTTCCACATTAAAATAATTAAAATCAACCATTCGCAAGATTCTAAATAAGCATTCATTAAATTTCTTATGATAATAATTATCTTTTCAAGATTATTTGTTCATAACAATTTAAATCAATTTATCTAATAATATCACTTTTACTTTTAACGAATTAATTTGATTGATCATTTGTTCTAAATCATTTGATTTAATTTAATTGATTATTACTTTAATTTCTAATCATATTTTCAATAACTTTGCAAATCACTTATGATTTAATTAATTATTTAAACATGATTACTAACATATTATATTTTCCACAAAATCAAATAACTCAGTAACCAATGAAACACACACACACACAAGTCCAAAACAACCGACACGGAGGGGTATTACATCCTCCCCCCCTTAAAAATCGACTTACTCCTGGAAGTCGAGCTCAATCATAAACATGGTAACACAACAAATATCAATGATCATAAGCACATCATCACCATAAATTAAAACATTGATTAAACATCATCAAGTAAACAACGAAAAATTAAACAAACCAAAAATAAGGAAAGGATACCAAAACAAAAGTGGTGGCAGGGTTGCAACCAAACCATTTTGACAAACACAAGGACAGATGACGAACTAGGTTGGGGAAACTTTCTTGTCAGTTCCTATTTTCCACATCAATCCCATTGGGTGTTTATGGTGCTCGTCCTGTCCTGGCAATGCAGGTGGAATCGAGGCTTAGTTCCTGCAATCCTGCATGCAAGCAAACGTTGTGCACAATACATATATATCACAAATACATCGTGAGAGGAAATCCCAGCATGGTAGGGCACTCGCGAGTGAGTGATACCACACTGTCCCTCCCACCAAACCACACATAAAAGTCAAAACAATTCTAGTAACTCATAAGCAATTTTCTTCTAATTAGTTAGGAAATATTCGTATAAGGATACTAACCATAAACCTAATTCATCTACTATATCAAAATGAATTACTACTTGACATTATAAGTATCTATACCTGCATATTACGATTACATTACCTTCATCATTATGCTTTCTGAAGCCCACTTCCTGTAAATCAAAGCTACCATAGAGCATTGCACATTAGTACCAATAATTCAAGTTACATCTTACCCTCAAGATACTAGATTTTGCTAAAATCATAGAATAATTATCCACAAAACCTTACATTTTCATTAAAACTCATAATTTTCACACAAAGAACTCCACTTTAATCATTATTCAACACCAAAATTCACATCAATTTCAAAAAAAAGGGTAAAATTTTTCACCTTCACAGATTGAAGAAAACATAATTCCTCACTCAAGGACAACAAAATCACAAATTCCACACACACTTGACATATTCACACACATAAAACACATCCCCAAGAAACACATCACACTAAAACTCAAGGGTCCATAGAGCATCCCCGACAGGAAGGATATCGGTGCATTGCGCACTACACCGAGGGTCCTATCCTTTCCCATCAATTTCCTGCACCATCGACCCGACACCATCAAACGAAAGAAATTCAAATTCACAACAAAGACAAAAGAAAAGTGAAACTCAAGACTCATGGGTCTAAACGCAAGGTTACATAGTGAGCACACATAGTGCCCAGTGTATGAACCTAGGCTCTGATACCATGTTGTAACGCCCTGCCATGTGAACCCCAAAGGACAAAAAACATAATAATTACAGCACAATTTTTTTTTTTAAAGTAAACATAACATACATGTATTACACATTAAGTCATGACATGAATTCCATTTAAGCAGATTCACTAACACATACATCCCTTGGGGTACACAAAGAGTCATTACTAGACTGAGATCCACACAACAACAATAAAAATCAAAGATATAATCCATAACAAAATAAGCATTAACAATTATAACATATACATGAAAATCATTGATAAGGAACCATCTGAGTACATAAATACAACATATGCATAATTAACTCAACACATTGAATAACAACTGCCAATAGCCACATAAGGTTTAATGTTACATTACAATACAATATTCAAGAAGTACAATGATACAAAAGTGTTTCCAAACATAAATGGAAACCATACATAAGATAACATAATACAAATAAACTGATGAATACAAAGAATCATAACTGGCTACAACTTTGGGGTCGCTGCAACCGCACCAATCCGCACCTCTCGATCCTCGACTGGGGACCCAATGGGGTGCTTAGCACGTTCCATCCGACCGTGTGAGTCCGAAGACCCACCCCCCGTGCTAGGAGCTAACAAGAAAGAGACCTCAACCAAGAACATCCAAAAAGGAAACCACAAGACTCCACAACATACAAAAGTATCATAAAACTCAAGGATTACAAAGACATAATCAACAACAACCAAGAGTCATTAAAATAACTTAAAATCATACATCTCATCACATAAATCAAAGCAATGACTAGTAACAAGTAACCAAAGGATGATCATGAAACACTTCCAAAACAACTGAATTAATAAACATAATACAATTCCAAATTGCAATACAATAACATCATATCACCGTATCAAAAGAGAACAAGGTCATAAGTCAAATATCAATGAGATCATACAAGACCACAAAGTACACCAAAGATATATCAAGACAATAATCATAAATCAAGATAAATCCAAGTATCAACAATCTAAACCATCTCCCATAACCTACTTCCAGAGGAACACAATGAAGTAAAACACATGGGCAACTAGGGGAGAGTGTCATCGCATAGTCCTACATGGGCTGTCCTGTGCTCTTCCTCCCAACTGGAGGCGCCGGTCCCATCTATGGCTGTCCTGTGCTCTTCCTCCCAACTGGAGGCGCCGGTCCATAGGGTGACTCATGCGGAGCCGTAGACCTCTCGTGAAGACAAGGTCACGACCTTGCCAACCACGGCCTTCTCAGCCTTCCATTAGCCTACGGAAGCACTAATGAAGATGAGGCATCCATTTTATTAATCTTATAATGATATTACTACCCAACCCACCTAAGTTAATTATTAGGTTTTCACTTATTTACTAACTCACTCGTGGGTTATCTTGGTCTCTTCCCCTTAAACGGGGCGCCGGCCCCCACGAGGAGCCACTCTCCCTAGAGACCCAACAACATAAAAACCAAGAAACCAAGGGTTGTACAACATCACAAGAATATTATATCACAACTGAAAAGCACGCGATGCATTACCCATCTCGCTATAAATACAATTTCCAAGTCTCAACAAATTCCGTACAACCCTTTTAAAATCATGAAACCAAAACACTTGCCACATCAAGGGCCCATAAAGAGAGAGAACATCAATTATCAATCATCTCAAGCCTCTGGAAGCCAAAAGAATGAAAACCCATAAACAAAGGTAAAGTGAAGCAACATGAGTATTTCTCCAATAATTCAACACAAGGATAAAATTTCCTCAAAAAGAGAGTAACTCAGAAAAGCCATAAAAAGGGAAGATTCATCAAGACCCATCTACAAATTAACAATGGCGTCACCTCAAATAGGAAAACGCAAAAGAAAATCAACCTTTAATTCACGAAATCACTAAATGAAACCAAAAGCCACCAACTAGGCATTCCATGGGAGACCTCAATTTTCTCCTCACAAGAACCCCCTTATGATGGTACGCAAATCACTTTCATAAAAACAACATAGCAATGACAACAATAATTGCAAGGCCACCAGATCAATTTCAATTCAAATAGAATGAGTGAAAACATTGAAATAAGATCAACAACTCCATCCAGACTACATGATCAACTTCGATACAAAAATAAATCAGAAATTGAAGAAGATCAACCATCCACAACTCATAAACCAAAACACGAGTTCCCAATTACATTGCAACAAAATTTAAATGACAAAGGATTCCTTGAATCAAAATTAATCTCCAATGACATTCATACCAATATGGAAATGTCCAAAAACAATCCTTCAATAAAAGAGGTAAAAGCATGCAACCAGGCATCCAAAGGACCAAATTAAAGAACACCTTAAATACTCAATCACTCACAACTCCATCAAACATTCGCATAATAAACAACAACCAAAAATTCAAACAAGAACAATATTTATTAACCAATCAATTAATGACCAGAATTAAAACTTTACAACTTACCCCTACTAAGATAATTCATGATAACCATCACAAGTATTCTAAAAGTATTATCCATAAAGCGTACTTACAAATCAATCATTAAATGAATATAAGGGAAGTCAATTTTCAAAAGATTAAAATTCCATTCCACCAATAAACTATCCAATTCAAAATTACCCTAATCAATCTCTAACTATACCCATACATTTAAATTTCCCCTTTCATCATACTCACTTAACATACTTCCAATATTTAAATTAATTGTGAAAACCATATAAGGCCAATTGTCTATACTTTTAAAATAACAATAATAACAATACTCTAAATGCTCAAATTACATAATAGAAATTACCACCTTAAAATCTTAAATCTATCTAAATAAATTTACACACATAAATTCCTTTTAAACCACTACATATTTATATATATTAATTCTTTTTGATGAAGGAAAGTAGAAAGAGAATAGATCTTTTCTAAAATTTCAACAAATATACAAGACTTAATTTCAAGAATAAAAATGAAAAGATAACTTATTTAATTTCATAATAAATTCTACTTCTAGAATATTCATACTACAGCGAGAATTAAATAAACCATGCTATCATATATTCGTAAATTGATATTTTCTACTAACTTATCATCTTAAAATTGTAATTTAACAAATTAATAGGAATTATTTTCTATTCCAAAATATTTACTCAGAACAAGAATTAAATAAATCAATTTGTTTTACTTTTGTAAATGATTTTTCTGCTAACAATATCCTTTCCAAGTTGTAATTTAACAAATCAATAAAACAGATTTCTTTCTATTTTACTAATATTTTCCTTGTAAAAATTTCTACTTTATTTTTAATTAGAGAAGAAATATAATCTAAATATCTATTTTCTAGATAACAGATAAATTACAGAAAATATAATTTTAATCAAAACAGATTATATTGATGCATTTGTTTGCTAATAGTTAAATCAACAGAATATCTATTAAACAGATTTAAAATAGTATTTATATATTCCTCTTAAATAACAGAATTAATTAAATTACTATCACAGTAAAATTGTGACATACAATTATAATTGAATAAATCAATAAATCAATAAATATATATATACAAATATATATAAATAAATAAATATATATATATATATAAAATCAAGTTTCAAAATACATATATAAATCATATTTATAAAAGTGAATTTCGCATAATACATAGATTGGAATTTCGCATTTTATAAATTTAATAAATATAAATTTGAATGGGCATTTAAACCATACCCCGGCACGAGAATTTTCGCCGCCGGCCGTGGCAGTCTACAGACTGCCACCGCAGTCCGACGGACTGGTATGGACAGTCTACGGACTGTCACAGCAGTCTTTCAGACTGCTGCGGTAGCCCGTAGGCTGCCGCACCACCACGACCGGCTGGGTGGGGTGGTGGGTACGGCCGAAGCCGACCCACCACTCAACCCATATATAATTTATTTATTTATTTATTTTAAAATAAATTCACATTATTTAAACAATGAAAATTTGAATTATAAATTTTTATCTTTATTTCTTTAATAATTTCAAACAAACTTAATATGGCGACAATTCAAAATTTAAGAATTAAATTTCACACTCAATATTTATTTATATATATATATATATGTGTATATATATATACATCTTATATATATTTATTATATTACAAATAATTTGAAAATAGAGAATAACAATCAACAGTACAGGTTACAGTATATATATTTATATGAAAATTGTATTTGAAGAATATATATATATATATATACAGCAACCTAGAAATTTACAATAAGGTAATTATTTTTCCATTTATTTATTTTTCGAGAACAACCACAGCAATACAGTTTATTTCGAGAATCCCAACCAAAGCTTCATTTTAATAAACAACAATCCAAAACCCAACAAATAATTTTATTTAAATAAACAACAGTCTCAAGTTCCCAGAAATTTCAATCTAATAATTGACAGTCAAGAATCCAACCAAATTCTATTTTAACAAACAGCAATCCCAATCCCCAAATGAAAATTTCATGCACAGCGAAACAATTCCAATCAATTGCCATTTTATTTAATGCTACACAAATAAATAAGAGAGGAACCTGGCGTCCTGCGTTTGAAGTAGATCTGTAGAAGCTCTATTCCTTTTTGCCAGTCCAATCCTCTTCCAACGAATGTTTCCAGCAGCGGCTACAAGATCCTCCCCTCAACTCCAATCTTATTCCTCAATGAGTTCTCAGAATAATAAAAGAATGCAATACTATCACAGAAAGATGACTGCCAAATTCCCAAAAAATCTGTTGGGAAGAGAATGCAATCCCCTCCCCAATCCAAAATAAAAACTCACACAAGAAGCC